>JASSUY010055136.1:399-99215 GCA_032466535.1 Forpus xanthops
TAATTCCTGCCCTCTGCCTGTAATAGTTTCCTTTAGAATCACAGAATCAACAAGGTTGAAAAAGACCTTTAATATCACCAAGTCCAACTGTGAACCCAGGATTGCCAAGTCCACCACTAAACCATGTCACTAATGGCCTCTTCTAAATGGTTTTTGAACATTTCCAGAGATGATTGCAACGCTTCCCAGGGCATCATCTTCCAATGCCTGATTTACCCGTGGGTGATTCCTGAAAGATACTAAATTGTGACAGCTGAATGCTGGAAAATGGGAGTTGGTCCTTCGTAATAATGAATAACGAGGATGAAATGTATATTTGTGGACTTTCCCTGCATTCTTAAATGTTGAGTTTTGGGTAAAGGTAAGAGGGCTGTGCCTGATGCAGATGAACACACAAAAAGTCTGGACTCCAAGTAACATGCAATAAACACTTATAAGCAATTGCAAATATTAACAGTGCTTGCTCCCCCTGTGATTTTCAGCACCCATTTTTATCTCTTCTTCCCTGATTGCTAATCAAATCGCATATAGTTATGTTTTCTGCTGAATCTTGCTCAATCTATGGGCAGTCTCTCATGTGTACTTCACTACCAAAACATGTAATTTCATCACTGTATGCCTATATAATAGAACTCATCTTGTCAGACGCATAAAAGATACTCCCTCTGTGTCAGAAGGTTAAATATTCCAGAAGACTTTTAAATGGGCTTGTCCCTAAGGTCTTAAGAAATAAATGGAGTGCTGATTTGACACAGATTTGAGCACAATTTAAATAACCAGAGTATCCCATTTCATAAACTGTGTGCTCTCTATGGCTTCTCTGTATCGATCTTCATGTTTTGGAATGTTACTGTGGGGTTTTGTAATTTGCTTGTAATTTTTTTCCAAAAAATGTGTATTTTTCTTTCGATACTTGGAGGAAAAAAAAAGAAGCAGAAAAGGAGAAAGCAGTTCTTTCCCTGCTTCTGAAATGTTTCCCTTTTTTGATGCATTATAGGCTTTTATGTATTTGTCCAAGTTCTTAAGAAATTTGTTTGATAGATTAGACCGGATCAGTGATCCTGAAAAAATAGGATTTGAGTGAGTAATGAGAATGTACATGTGAACAGGATAGAGGAATAAAGCAGGCTGTTATTGCATTGCCTTGCGTGTACGCTGGCAATAATGCTTGTGATTGCAATAATGGACCCAAATGAGTAATAAGTCTTTTTTTGAGCACGTTAAGCTCAGCCTCTACCTAAAATGTTCTTTTGTCTGTCTTATTGAGTTACCTGTAGCTCTTGAGAATCACCAGGTGCTATTTTTATGCTCTCACTGTGCAAGTAGAGATGTCACACCAGCTGGCTTGCTCCCCTGTCTGTAGCTCCTATGCTTTGTCAAAGATCAGTATGTGAAGATTTCTGCTTAACTTTAGAGTCTAATGTCTGATGCTGTACTAAGGCAAATTTTCTATTTAAGCACTGTCTGAAATGAGTTGTCTTTTTTTTCACAATGGCGTGTGTTGAGTTATAGTATATAATAAATAACGAATGCAAACGAGAGGTTGCAGTTCAGTCACGAATTATTATTTGTGGAATTACTGCTGACCTCTCATTAGCACTTGCAAGTGCCAGACCAGCTCTTGAAGGATTCAGGAGATTGCTTAATGAAGATTCATTTATTAAGATGTATGGCTGGCCAATGTACTGGTCATTACATTGAACTTTGGATCAGAGTGTAAGCAACCTTTGTGTAACAGAGGAATGACGAGGAGAAGCAGCTAACTACTTTGAACAACTTTTGGAATCATTATTTTTCAGATTTGTCTACTTTTTGTATCAGGAGGTAGCTCATTCTTTCAGTCTTCTTTAAAAGCTTTCTTCTTTAAAGAAAAAGATATTTTGTTACATGTTACTTTTAAAAGTGTGATTTTGCATAAGAATGCTGTATTCTATTCCACAATTCAGTATCACTTTTTCATTACCTATTGTAAAGCCTACTGTAATTCCATCCACATAGGCATATATTGACTGCTCCCAGCTTTGTGGTTTTGACAGAATATTCTATAGGGATGTCAAAAGTATAAGCACAGTAAAAACACATTAGAGATACAGGATCTCTAAAATTTATAGGGATTCATTCATTTTATTCATAGATAAGGACCATTGTGTTATCTAATCAGAGAAGATAAATGTCTCTTTGAACGTAAACAATATATAGGTATAAATGAAGGTTGTATTGTTTCCCACCCTCGTTTCTGAGCCTCATTTGGTTTCTTAACAAAATCATTTAATTTATAGGAAATAAATATGTATGCATTCTTTAGGAATGACATTTTTTTCCTTTCTGCTACAGTCATTCTTGGCATGCACTAACCTTCTTTCGCACCCTTTCTCTTCCTGGAAGAGACAGGGGAATACGCTTGTTTTTAATGGAGCATTTGTGCAGTTGTAACCCAGGTCTTGTAGATGAGGGAACCTAGGGTCTCCTGTGTGACCCGTGAGGGGCTTAATACCCTCTTGGTGCACTGCTGAAGCCTCATGCCTTCTGTTTTATGGCAGCACTGCTTCTGCACTGAAGCATTTTTATTGTGCACAGAAGAAACAATCTTTGTTGCAGAAAACCCAAGGGTGAGAGAGTGTGCTTGAGTGGCAAATATGCTATATATGCCAGATTATAGCTACAAGTTCAGTGCTGGAGGTTTTTGTGTGATCTGTCTGGAAGAATTTACTGGGTTTATATATGACTTTTTTCAAGGGCATGTAGTGATAGGACAAGAGGTGATGACTTCAAACTGAAAGGTGGTACTTTATAGCATTTTAGGAACAAATTCTTCACTATGAGGGTGGTGAGGCACTAGCGCAGGTTGCCCAGAGAAGCTGTGGCTGCCCTGTCCTTGGCAGTGTTCAAGGCCAGGTTGGATAGGGCTTGGAGCAGCCTGCTCTAGTGGAAGGTGTTCCTGCCCTATAGCAGGGGGGTTGGAGCTGGATGAGATTTAAGGTCCCTTCCAACCCATACTATTCTATGATTCTATGAAAACGTTACCGGCAAAGTAGTGACTAAAAGCACTGGGTGTGTGTTTAGCTATCAGCAGCTTGAATGCTACTTCAGAGGGATGTATTGACCTGAAGTGTAACAAGCTTTGTATTTATTCCGACGGCAGAACAATACAATGCAGTTATAGTAGTGTAGATTAAATGTAGGGAAAGAGTGGTTTGGTTGGTGGCTTTGTTGTAGGGTTGAGTTGTATTTTTTTTTTTGGTGCGTTCTTGTTTTGGGTTGTTGGGTTTTGATTTTTCATCACTGAAATGGGATAAGCTAAAGCCAAGGTACAGCATGTTTCGAATTCTGATTTTCAGAATTTCTTCTATTCCCGAGTTTTGTTTCAACACCATGCAGAAGATCATGATTGTTATTCAGTGGCTTTGGATCAGTTTAGTATTTTCCTAGGGTCGGAAAATTGGATTTTGCTTGAATTTCCAGAACTGAAAACAAACAAACAATCAAACCCACAGAAAGCCTCGAGAAACAACCAACCTCCCAAAGAGACCTACATGTCCAATGCTTTATTTTCATGGATGGGAAAACAACCATTGATTGTTTTACTCAAGTTTTAAGCTAGCTGGGATAATGCAAATCATTACACTTTAAAATATAAGCTGCAATAATTGAACCCTCTGCCTTTGGTATGGGCATCTCAGTGGGAACCTTTGTCAGCCGTTAGCTTGCACTGAGGAGACAATGACTGTTTTGGCGTTCCATTTCTGAAGTTAATTGTCTGCTTCTCTTTCCCTTCCGTAAATCGATGAGGTTTTCAGCTTTTTCTGCAAACACTCACGCTTACAACACTGGTGGAAGGTAAGGCAGCACATTGTAGAGCCTGTGCTGGATTTCCCAGCTGCAAAACAGACTTCGTAGAGAGAAAATCTACCTTACACTTTCTTACCGAGCAACAAGCATCGCAGGTGTTTTAGTTGGAGTCTTCTTATACAATGGCATCCTTTTGTGTGAAGAAAGCTGAAGCAGGGAGGTGTATGCACCTCATCCCTGTGTGGGTGGTGCAGCGTTCTGACTATGGGATAGCAGTAGTCTGGATGCAATGATCAGCCTCCACTTAGAGCAGCATGGGAGCTTCTTATTTTTATTATTTGTAATGAGTTAAGCATTTTGCAGTTTAAAGGGAAATAACTCTCACAAATGACCTTTCACCTGGTCAGAGATCCTTTGAAAAGAGAAAAAGAAAAATCCATTTGCATGTTTGCATTAAGATACCAGATCTCTGCCAACCGTGATTGAAAATATTTCAAAAATCTATTTGGTTTTCAATATTTATCAGTCACTGAAAACCAAATTAATTACTTTTTCTCACAAGAATTATCAAGAGTCTCCTCAGAATAGTTTAGAAGTCAAATTGCATGAGATAATGTCATTATTTGCATAAACAACTAGTAAAAATCTGGGGCATGATGTCTTCAGCTGTCTGGAGATTAGCTGGTTCCATTCTGATTCTTGTTTTGGATCTGACCACAATGTCAGTAAATATTTCCAGAAGTTACCCCAGAACAAGCAAATTTTAAACAAATTAATGAATTTGTTTTCCTCTTTGCTTTCTTGGAAGGGGTATTTTTGTTTTTAAAGCTGTAAACTGGCTGCAGAACTGGTTCATGCATGTGCTGCTTGTGGCGAGAGGAAAAAAAATACGGTGTAAATGAAAAATACCAGTGTGAGAGATAATGCGGTCTCCAAGAGCCCCTTGACTAAATCAGACCCAGCAGCATGACGCCACAAGAGCTTCATGCATGTGCTGTGAGGTGAATTAGTTCTTTGCCACCATACTCATAGATGGGAGGCAGCAAGTACTCTTGGTTGGCCTGTTGCTAAGAGAAGGCAAGGTGCACAGGTTGGTGTTTAAAATGAAGCGTGTTTGGGTGCATATAAAATAACTGAACCTAAATGTACAGACTATTAAGGTAAATTCACCATTACCACTTTCAGTGTTGCTATGTTTTAATACTTCAGTTGTTTATTTGAAAGTATCTGCAGCTGGAGTTTTAGCAACGTGCTTATAAGAGATGTTAGCTTGGACAAAATCAAATCTTTGCTGATGGATGTGTTAGTTTGTGATATAATGCCTTTTGGCTGGTTTTGATTTGAATCGATTTGCCTGTGTTTCTGTTTGATTACCTCTAGGCTGGTATTAGAAATGTGGGCTTTTCTATTTGATCCCCCATTAGTCATTTCCTGAGGTGCCCTGTTGATACATACTGCTCGTTTCTCCTCTGGCCTCTGCTGAGTGCAGCTCCCTTCCTGCCCAGGTTTGCAATACAAAAATTAAAAGGAAACATATTTGGAGTGGGCCTGAAGCTGAACAGAGCTCTGGTGTTCTGTTCGAGTTTCAACAATGAATAACAATAAAACAATTCAGCATGCATTTAATACGGTGAAGCTTCATGAATCTTCTGTCTTAGCTTTCCTCAAGAAGCTCTCTAATGGTGTTTTATAGCAGGGCTTTGGTTAAAGAGAGTTTTCTGGGAAAATACTATGGTTGGTTTCTGTACATGTCATTTCTTCTGATATTTGGATACAACTTGTGTTGATGTTGAGTTACAAGACTGATGTAGGAAAATGACTGAATACTGCTCTACTAATGTTTCCTTTTTGAAGGGAAAATGCATTTTAAATGATGTCTGCTTTTTCTCTGTGTATGTCTGCTTTTGCCAGTGAGAGATAACTTGCTGGGACTCAAGGTTAAGCTATGTCTTGTATCTTCAAACTGATCACTATTACCACGTCTTAGATTATGAATCTGGATGTTATTGGAGCTTTTGTCATTCACTTCACCCAACAGTTTTTTGGAGGGAGGTAGGGTTGGGGGAAAAGTCCTTCAGGGAGCTTTGGTTCACGTCTGCCTGAAGTAGGTAATGCGTCTGCCGGGGTATGGTGGTGCTACCTTTAAGCATATTAAAAGTTTGAGCAGATTGTAAGATTGACTTGAATGCTAAAAGGAACACCCATGCTTCTAATCTGAATTCGGCATTGTGTTGCAGAGCTGGTAAGTTGTTGACGTGACAGATTTCAGGCTCTGTGCTCAGAGCTCCTCCCAAACTATTTTTGTGGGATGAGTGGCAAATGCTGGCAGGAGCACTGCTGTCAATGCAACTTCAGAACAAGAAACAGGCACATTTAAAAGGGAAAGCAGATAATGGTAATGACTCACTCTTAAGCCTCATGAACCTGTAGAGCTTTTAAGCAGGAACTTTGCTTGTCAAGGCAGTCCTTTCTTAGCCGTGGGTTTCTCAGCTCTAATTTGAAGATTTCCATTAATGAACTTGTCTGTTACTCACAGATGGAATATCTGGCAGAATGAATCTTCTGCAATCACCAGTTTTTCAGTCTTGTTAGAGCAGATAAGATCGTTATTGTTCTCTCCCTTGCTCACAGAGGTTTAGTGTTAGATGGTGTTGCTAATGGCATTTTTTAATCCATATGGCTCCATTGAAACAGACTGCATTAGCACTCACTTCAGTGAATACCCACTAGTATTGGCCAAACTAGTCAGAAAACAGTTTTTATTGAGTCACTGCCTTTTGGGTTTATGGTGTATTTTTTGGTATTGATACAGTTTTAAGAGATGCCGTATGTGCTTGTATTCATGCGCATTATTATAAACTGCACATGCATTTTATATTTCAGCCAGTCTGTGATAGCTTATTCTAATGTAAATACCTTTTCTCAGTCTAGGACCTCTGATTTTTATTTTTGGTTTCTGTCATTGATGTAGCCTAACCTTCAGTCACAGAAATCAAGAGGGCATAGCCATTCGTGCTTTAGTTTGTTGATTTGTAAAGTATTTTAGTAACTGCTTTTTCTGTTCTGTTATTCTAAAACTGAATTCATCCTTCTAAAGCCCATTAGAGTAAGGAAGGATATATATGTGCAAAGTACTATTACACTATAGGCTGTTTTTCAAATTTTTTAACATGCATTGTCAGTCTGTGGAGGTTATTGTATATTTGTATTGCTGGGAAAAAGAGATTTACTGAAATGCAAAACCCATGGGATGCAAAAATGCTTAATGTCTACCTAGCAAGTGTAAGAGTATATCACTGATAAGGAACTTCACAGAGTTATGGCGAAAGGGAGATTCGCTTGTGGAGTGACAGGCAAATTATTGATTGGAGCTGGGGAGTCATCTTGTAGTTGTTGTTTGTCTTCTCTTTCTTCTGAGAATCCCTGGGGAGCCAGTTGGGAATTAGACTGTAGTCTGTACCCAGAGTGGATTTATAGTCCTTAACTGTGGGGAAAAAAATGGGGTCTATCTTTTGAGGCTGGGACGTAAACAATTACAGAAAGTGAATTTGTTGGCTGGGGTTATGGTGAGCCAGCACAAGGGCACATAACATAAAAGGAAATTATTTCCTCCCAACTAGGGAAATTACTTCCACAGCTGCCTGATCTCTTTCATCACAGACTCAGCATTAGTCATTATTTCTGGCATGAAATAAATGAACGTATCACGTTCTGAGTCTCAAAGGCAATTCTAGAGATGCAGGTGAGAGACAGTGTTGCTCTGGATCCCTTTTATTTCACTGCTTGTGATGGCATTTAGTATCTTGCCGTCTTGCTACAAAAGCACTGACTGAAATCTGTGCAGATTCTGATTGTGTTCATTTGAGATGTGACAGTACATTTCTCTAGTAAATATATCCCTGTTTGTGCTACAGCTACCTACGGCTCCACAGCCCCAGTCTTTTGAACTTCTGGGAAGAGTCAGCTGGTGTGCTTCAGGCTGCTTCTTCCCTTATGGTTTCCCAGTAAACTAGTTATTTAGAAACCAAAGCAACGCTGCCAGCGTCTTTCAAACAGGGAGTCTGCATCAACAGTTTAATATTATTCTAGTGATTCTCAGACAAGCAGTGGTTTTTCAGAGGGGGAGGAAGTGTTTTTTGTAAGAAATAATTTTGTTTTCAACACACTAGGATGAGATCAAAGTCACTTTAGTTTGTGTTCTGTGCAGAGGTCTGAATCCAGTGTTCTGGAAGTGAAACTTCATCTCCTTGGGGCTTTGTTTTCCCCCTTGCAAATGCCATGTTTATGTGTTTTCTTTGTTACATGTCTCAAAATGTTTAAATGTCTTATACATTGCAGTTGGTATTTCTATTGCTACCCAGCTTCTGCATAAAGGGAATTTTAAACAGGGTGGGCAATTAGCTGTAAGCATAGCTGCATATATTTTTGGTTCCTCAACACCATATAAAACTGCCAGGAGACTGTAGAACTCGCTCCATTAAAGGCAGTTGCTGAAGTTCATGATGTGCCTTAGTTTCTGGCTACTAATGAAAATGCTTTTCAGTCTATTGAAATGGAAGCTGTTTAACAATAAGCATTTACCTTCCTCTGATTCTTCACCAAGAACCAATACAATTTTAAATAAAGCAGGATTCTTTTTTTAGATGGTGGTTAGCCCCTGGTGTAAAGAAGAGTCCTGAAAGTGCTTAATTAGGCAAGAACAAAAATCACAAAATGAGCAAAGCTGCTTCTGTAGATATCTGATGATCATACTGAGATATAATTGAAGTAGAGAAGCCTGTTGCTTCTAATAGTTTAAGTGCCCTGCACACCCACTGCATGCACTGAGTACAATAAAATATTCTATCACACATTCTCTTCATCATACCCAGTATATGATCCATGCTCCCACAGTAATAGCAGGGATAATTAATTCTGGCTTAAGTATTTAGAAAATTATTAAGTGCTGCAATTACAGGCTTTTCAAAAGGCAGTATTTAGAAGCAAGAAGCTATTCTTTGTGCTCCCCCCCTCCCGTATCTGGGTGCACTGAAAAACTTCAGTTCGTCAAAATAAGGAAAAAGCCCCTTCAGGAGTGCATCTTAACGTATTATCAATTGGGTAAAGGAGGAACACAGCTCAGGAACACAGAGGGTGCATTTGGAGCAGGACAAATAGTCCGAAATACAAGTGATGAATTCCCTTCATCTTGGTGCTGTGGTTGCAGCAACACTTTTGTTTAAATTGATCTGAGCGGCGTGAAAATTTTCTTTCATCCGTCATTTACATTCATTTTACCTCTTGCACTTGCCTCTGCCAGCTTACATGCTTGTTTTCTGGTGAGTCTATTGATTAGATTTCCAGTGCATCAGAAGAATTTCTTTTGTGCCAAGGTAGAATATAGTCCACCTGGTATAGGAGGGTCCCTACCTTCACTTTTACCTACTGAAATTTATTAGTAAGTTCTGCAAAGTAAAGCAAAAATAAGTGAAAAGAACAATGCTAATTGCATGCTATAGATTTCCCTCCATTGTTTACTCATTTAGTTGGTGACTTGCAGAATAGAATACTTATACCGTAGCTTTCTTCTGATTGCAGCATGCCTCCTGAATTGACAAAAATAGGACCAAAGGTCAAATTAATTAAAAGCAGTAGGAGAACGAACATAATTAATGCTGCAAGTTTATATTTATGCATTTTGCCTGGAAAATGTGTGAAGTGCATTTTGTTTTGTGTAAAGCACAGATGCTGTATGCCAATGAAAATAAAAAAAAACACTGAGAAATATCTTAAGGAGTATGATTAAATTGAAATCTTTAGACAGGAAATTTTATGCATAACAATGATTCTGGGGTGAGCAACCAGAGCAGTTGCCATGGGTATTCAATAGTGCGACTGGTACAGGAATGCAAGTCTGTGCATGTGCCTGTAGCCTTGCGTGGAAGATACCTGCGCCCATTGTGTCTCCCTGTTGTCCCTATGATGTATGCCAGCTCTCCTGACATTGTTATTACCCTTCCACACACACATTTTTCCTGCTGGGTTATTTCAAAGATCCTCCCTGTTTCTCAGCTATCTACAGCAATTTGCCTTCTCATGAGCAGTAAGAATCCAGTGTAGAACTAAAGCCTTGCATTTGTTCTTCCTTGACTGCATGTTATAAGGGGTTCCTGCACTATCACTATTTTCTGGATTAACTAGAGCAAGTAGTTGCCTTTCCTGGTCATCAACTGGGTGTCAGAATTGCAGAACCATTGCAGTTTTAGAGGCTGCAAGTTCAGTGTGGCTTGTATGGAGAATAATATTTACTTATGATTTGGCTGAGCTTTACATGAAATTGGAATAAGCCTGAAGTAAAGGTGGTAGCAGTGGTAATCTTTGTGGAAGGTGAAAGAATGGAGGTAGCTATTGAATGCACTCATGGGGTCGCAGAACAGGCCTTCACCGTGCCTTTGGCCTTCCCATCCCAGCCCTTTTTATTTCTCAGCTCTCTGGGACACTTCTACTCAGGCATATTTTCAGTGATGCGGGGTCTTAGCTCGGGATTGGCATGGTTTAGTGGTTGACTTGGCAGTCCTGGGTAATGGTTAGACTTCTGATGATCTTAAAGGTCATTTCTAACCTAGTCGATTCCATGTTTTATGAGAATGCAGTAATGTCATTTTTGGGTTTATACAGTAAATGGCTGGGACTAAGTTGCTTTTAACCAAAACACTGGTATGCTCGTGCTGGTGGCAGGGACACTTGGCAGTCTGTGTGGTCCACTCAGTGGCAGTCCCTGTGAGGAAGAGCTTGACTTCAGGGCTTCTTTCAGATGCCTAGTCTCACTTCTGCTCACTTATCTACCGCTTCCCCTGGGTGTTTTATGTATTTTTGTGTTAACACCTCCTTGACTTACTAAGTAAACGACTTCTGTCTCAGTTTCTACTTCCTGAGCATGGCTTGAGTTCTTTTGTTTTCTCACCACAATAACTTTGTCTGGAAAGCAACCCAAGGTCACAGGGCTGTGCTTTGTAAAGCCAAGTCCCTGGTGACAGACACCTGAATCTCACAGAAGTGGACATTGGCTTTGCAGGGGTACTGTCTTTGGGCTTTCAGAGCACAGACCTGATCTGTGGGTCATGGTTGGGTTGTGATTGGGACAGCTGCAGGTGCATGGGGCTGACTGCAGGTCAGTTGTGTGCTCTTGGTATTATGCAGCAGCTCTCAGCTTGCTGTGAGAGGGAGCAGCTTCCCTCCAGCTTCAGCTCGAGTCCCTCAGTTCCCCTTGCCCAGAACTGCATGATTTCCTTATGCAAACTAACATATGCTGCATTAATTAAGTAATTTGTATTGTATATTTTGCTCTGTAAAGAAAGATGAGTAAGTAATCTTAATAGTCCTAAAGAATGGCTGCACTAAATATGGAAATAAGCCAGAAAGATTTGAGGAACAAAGGAAGGCTAATGGCTCTATATTTTGCCTTACTGAAATTACACAAGTGGTGAATTCTGAAAGACGGTTATGTATTCTGATTATCTGAAAGGACAATTGCAGAGACATCACTCTGTAGGAGTGAAGGATGGTATCAGTGATACAATACAGCACTTCAATTTGTACAGTTTTTCCCATTTACAAACAAGTATTTCAGATATCCATTTAAAAACGCGTTAGTAGTATATAGCTCAACTCACTTTAATAATTTTGAACATGTCATGTATTCTACTGTAAATAACAGCTAAAAACTTATTCATTTCACCCTGATAGTGTAAGGTATGAAAACAGTGATTTCTTCTTAGGAAATATTGCAGGAAGCTTGCTGCTTTACTGTCATGGTGTAGCAAGGACTGGCTGCTCCCTGGGGGGGCAGGAGCAAAATGTTTTTGAGGGCTACTGTGAATGATATCAAAAGTAGTGAAAATGTAGTTTGGAAACCTTTGGATCCAAAAACATGGTGGGTTGTTTTCTTTTTCTAGAAGAAATTGAGGACCTTTATTTATTTCTCTTGATTCAAGAGCTACCTCAACCTCTTCACTTTCTAAGCTTAGAATGCAAGCTTCCTCTCTGCCCTGATTCGAGAACCTTATTTTTAACCATAACAACATGAATTCACATTCAACAGCTACATATATCAATATGAAACATAAGGTTATTCCATGTCGTTCCACTCCAATACCCTATCCACACCTGCAGGAAAATGTTCTGTGGAGACAAGGTTTATTTTGTAGGGTAAAATAAAACTGAAGTGATATACAACTACTTGTGCTATAATATTTAAGAATACTCCTTGAATAAGTGTTATTAAAAGCATGTATCTGTGTTTTTCTTCTGGCTTCAGTACACTCTCAACCCCAGGAACCAAAATTAGATGAAAGACTCTTTTTCTGGGAAGCACTGATAAGAATAGCTCCATTGGTTAGAAATGATGATGGCATATTTTGAAGCCTCTTCAAGTGAATACTTGTGATGGCTTGTGAAGTTATACGCATGTGTATTGCTTCAGAAAGATTTGACCTTTACATGAAAAACTGAATAGAAAAAAATTGCAAATGGAAATTGAATCAGGTTCTTGAGATTTCTTCCAGGTCTCTGTGGCTCTAATAACATCATCATGCTTGTACTTAATGGCTTAGCCATGACAGCTATGATGCAAAAGTAGGGGCTGGAGATCAGTGAGTTATTCCCTGGAACAGCATTTATTATTCCATAAGTCTATACATTACTCATGAAGAAAGATGAAATCTACTTATCTGAGCCACAAGTGAAACGTGTGAATTAACAGAATGAAATTAGAACTAATGTGCTATGTTACATGTATGAAAGTATAAATTCTACTCTATTTCAGTATTAACGCAAAGAAAACACCATGTAAGCAATAGTATTGCTTTTAAAAGAAACATTCACAACAGTAAAAATGCCCAATCAATATTTCTACTAAAAAAGATCCATGCTGTTGGGCCAGCAGTCAGGAGTGGTGTCTAATATTGCCAAAATGTTTCTGTATTACTGTTTATTATTATGTTCTTTTAACTAAAATGGTTTTGCTTTCAGAAATCAAGCATTTGAGATAATAGCATCAAATAACATAACCTGGAAAGTGAAGGATGTATTAAAACCAGAATTGATACTTTCCTACTTCTCAGCCTGCAAGAGCACAGCCATAGTGCAACTTTCATGTGTATTTTTTATTTAATCACATGTCAAATTGAAGGCTTACATGAATTAAACTTTAAAAAGCATGCTTTCAGCTTTCATTTTGACATCTAGCATACAATAACTGCCTTTCAAAAGTGAAATAAAATGTTTGACGTGCTTTAAATGTTATTTTCAGGTTTATTTGCTTTTTATTTCAGTTCTTTGTTGTTATTTCAAAAAGCTCAGAAAATACAATTTAATTGTTAAATGTTGCTGGGAAATGTCATATGAGATGCACACTTTGGTACAGTGAGGATTAGAGTCTAGAGATAAATACCTATTGAGCCTGTTAATCAGAAATTTGTGAGGTTGCAGGTTTATAATGGTTTTGATTAGTGATGATTTGGCTAGAGAGTTTGTTCTGTGACCACTGGGCCACAGGGGGAAGATGGGAGCATCAGCTTTGCTGCTAGTAACTTCAGTGAAAAATGGCATCAGTGGAAAGTTGCTTCTTAAAGCAGGTGGTGTTAAAACAATTTTCAGTTGCTTACCCACCTGGAAGAGCTTTCCATGGAATTACGTTTTTGCAATAGCCAATAGCTGAAATAGATGACATTTTTGCTTATCAGTCAGGTGCAGTTTCTTTACACGCCTGCAAGACATGCCTGTAGAGCTATGTAAGTGTAATTCTAAAAAGGCACCCTGAGTAAGTGAGCGCGGTAGAATTACAAGATAGTCTTTCAAGATTATTTCTCATCACTTGAGCCAACTCTTTGTGTGAGTGAATCCAACTACAAGATCTGTCAATTTTAAGTAATTTCCATTTGAGCAGGTATAGAGGCGCTGTCTGTTCCCTCATTTGTTGTGGAGGTGGTACTTCTTTCACTGAAAAACCACAAATAGGTCTAGGATAATCATCCACACAGAATTTGCATTGTCTGGGCAGTCAACCAAGCTTTTTACATGCTTTTTTGAAATTAATCAATTATGCTTCCTGCATCTAAATAAGTTAATGAAGTGGGAGGAGTTATTTAAATCAATAATAAATGAAAGCCTAGAATTGCATATTTCATACTCCTATGGAGCAGTTAGATTGTTAATCACAGTGAGGAAAAGTAAAGTTAGTTATCAAAGCTTTCTCATCATGTATTTTCCATTAGTAATTATTGAGGATGTAAGATACCAGTTATCAATGTTAGTCTTATTAAATCAGTAGGACTAGATAAATTTATAGTGTGTGTGAAAGAGTTGTATTGGATTTCTGAAGTTTTGTATAGCTGAAAATGTAATGTTTTGTAAATATTTTAAAGGGTAAATATGGTAAACTGGAAAACCAGTATGTATCTCTGATTTGACAAGCATAGAAAATCAGAAGCTGAAAGGGATGCAATCAGTAAAGATAAGACAGTAGGTGATTCTGCTGAACTTGTTCAGTAAATAGAAGGGCTTGTTTAGCAAGCTTGATCTACGTGAGATGACAGATGCTGTATTGACAGTAGTTGGGAATGTTATTTCTCATGTGAGATAGGGAAAATAATGATCTTAATGTTCACTGAGCTTGGACTTCTGAAATCTAATCTGAGTAAAAAAGAGTAATGAGCTACATTTATGCATTTTGTCCAATACAAAGTAATCAAGATGACGTGGTAACATCTTAGATTTAATGTTCTGTTCTTGTGGCAGGTACACCCACCCAGACCAAAGCCCTCCAAAGCTTCCCCCGCAGACAGAAGCCTGAGAGAGCTCCTTCATACGCAGCTCTTGTACCCCCGCAGGGTGGCGCTGGTGGGTGCAAGGGCAGGATACTGGGTCCTGAGCCAATGGGGGGCTATGGGACCATATTGGGCCACAGCTCATATCCAACTGTGTATAAAGGGATCCTCTCAGACAGCCATTTGGAGTCGAGCCTCATTGGAGCAGTGGTCTTCAGACAGGGACACTCTCCTCTGGTCGGGACATTGTCCAAGGGAACTCCTCGAGGCTGAGAGGTGTTCTCTTTCAGGTGGAATAAACAGTGATTAGTGTGTGATCTCTCACTTTGGATCACTGGCTATAAAGTTTCAGAGCCAGCAGTGTAGTGATGAATCCATGTGACATCCCAAATCTGGAGTTAGTGTTGCTGGAGCTTTATCTGATTTTGAGCAATACTTTTCATTTAGGCTCAATTGATTGGTTCTGGGACAGAGCTGCATTAAGTGTGTGAAATGCAGACTTATAATACAATTGGTAGAACCCGTTTGGGCCATAATAACTGTGCTGTACACTACTAAGCCTAGGGAAAGGGAAAGCGAAAATACTGGCTTGGCTTTCTGGAATTTCGTCATGTTTTCCATTGGATTTGTAGTTGGATCCTGTCAAGCAATTTGATTTTGTGTTATTCTGAGAACTTAATATGAATAGTAGCTGAATCCTATGTGTCTTAGTCAAAGCATATGGAACAGAAGATTGTTGTTTTGGAACAAAAGGTAACAGTTGAGTATAAAAAGATTTGGAAATCTGGAAATCATAGTTTGATTAAGGATTTTAACAACTGAAAAGTACTGACTGTAACTGCAGATAGCTGTGTGGTTATTTAAAGCATGCATTTTATGCCTTCCTGGCATTTGAAAGACATAAGCAACTGAGAAATAAATATTAATAGCAACTTAGAAAAATATGTTTTACTACTTCTTCATTCATATAGTGGGGAAAAAAATCTGATGAAGCAATCCTGTTCTTTTACTTCTGTGCTGTCTTGCAGCATCTCCTAAATAAGGCCTGTTTTAAATCAGAATTATCATCTAAATAATATAATTAATTCAACATAAATTAAACAGTATTGTTTTTTCTTTATGATCTCCCTTTAAAAGGATATTAATTTGCTTCACTGAATGAAGATAATAAGGTTAATAGTTTAATGTTCCTCAGTTGATATCTGCTGCTTTTTCTATTACCTTTTTTTTGGTTTTGATTATAAATCGGCTAACCCCTGGTGTATAATTCCAGAAATCATCCCTTCAGTGTATCCAAAGCTATTTACTTAGACTCATCTTTTATTATTCCCACTGCCACAGTCTAATTATTGTAGTGAAGGATTGAACACAGAATAGTTTGGGGCTTTGATCAGTCTTCATATAAATTTCAATAATGAGAGTAAAAGGTTTGTGGTTTTCGGAGATAATTTGATCCCTCCAGACACAGACTGCCTTTGCAAAACGCAGTGAATACCGTGCGAGACCTCTGACAGGATTTGTGTCTCGGCTCATGACATCTCTGGGAGCAAAATTCTTTTTTCATACCAATAAAGAATAATTTAATATTGTTAAATTTGTCAGAGAAACCGTACATTTTTCCATACATTTTCACCTCATTTTCCCCTATCAGTCTAATTGTCTGTATTGCACATTCCGACATCAGCATCTTCAGAACCCACTACGAATCTGTAATGGGCTTGCCTGGACTTCTCTCTTCTTGAATAATATACTCACTGTCTGTCAGATAAATAAAACAAACCATAATCCTTGTTATTCTCTTCTTGTCGGTGCTAACTCCCTTTGGAGATAAAGAGAACGCAGCTGGAGTCTGGGGATATTTTGTAATCTTATAAATTGAAATTTAAATGCCTGGAGGAGGAAATTTCCAAAATAATTGTGACAGAAGATAAGGCCCAGCTTTTGGCAAAATTTTATTAGAATTACTTGTTCCAGATCATTGTCTGATGCTGCCTGAATTAAGAGAATGGCAACACTGTCATGCAGAGAAATAGCTGGGGCTTTTTCATCTTGATAAATTCTTCCCAAAGAGCTCTGTCATCAGCAGTATCAGGTGAAGCATACTCAGGAACACTGTCAAATCACAACCCTGAACCTTTACCTGATGCCAGTGTATTTTACATTGGCTAGGTTTTAGCTTTTGGACTAATATCTCAATTTACAGAACTGTTTACATTTTCTTTATGTGAGAGCTAAAATTTGGTTGTTCGGCTTGTTTTTCTTTGGGGGGTGAGGTGGGGTAGGGGTGCTTTTTGTTCTTCTCACTGGGCCAGGCAATCTAAAAGACTTGATATCTTGCTGGTCTCCTTTACTGTCACCTGCTTAAGAACTTCTGCTGTACTTTGATGACAAGCCATGAAAAGAGACGTTCACTTGTTTAGACTTGGTGCATCCTAGTCATCCATAATAGTAGCCATTGTATTCCCAGCCTAATCCTAGTTTCTTACACTGGAGCTTGGGCTAATAACATTTTAAGAATATTTTATTCTTAAGGCTCACTAGTAGCTTGGGGATGAGAAAATACAACCCAGCGTGAGTACCGAACAGCACATGTGCAGCATAAGACAGCATGAAGGCAGCGTAAACCTCACAAAATACAAACAGTTTGCGGAATAAAGGTTAATTTTTCATAGATACTGTGAATAGCAGGCTCATTTAAAGACCAAAGTAGTAATATATTCCATTTCCACAAGCTGTAGCTACACATCTGTGCAAGCTCGGTTCAGTTTTGTGTGCAGGGAGCAAATCAGTAACATTGCAGGAATATTTTCACTGGGTCAACTCCACAAAACTTTAGCTATTTAGACTTTCAGATTAAAGTCAACTGAGATTGCTGGTAAGACTAGGGCTCTGAGAGGTAACTGGCAGTTAAAAGGTAGAAGAGGATAAGTCATACTAGTAATTTCTCTGCATCCTTCTGTTCTTTGGACTGTGCAGAGGCACTCCATAAATCTCTGTGGTGGGAAAAGGATAAGAGATGTGGTGGAGGAGCAGGATCACTGCCCCAGCCAGCCTTCCAGGTTGCCCTGGCAGCACCTGCAGACAGATAACATTCTTCTGGTGACACCACAAATGCATGGATGGATGTGGGGGTGTTAGCTGGGAATCTTTCACTCCCTGAACTTTTCTCCAGTGGGCTGTAAGGCTTCTCCTGCAGTCACAGGAGGGACCTCTTCTCTCCTTCCATCCTGTGTGATGGGAAGTCATTCTGCATTCAGGTTTTCAGAGCTCAGCTGATGGCTTGGCTTCATCTGTGCCAATTTTTCTTAAAGATCTGCCAAATGAGAGGGGGCCTAAAATCTGCAGATTTGGTAAATGGAAAAGCAGAAACTTGAAGGCTAATGTACTTGGTGATAAACAGATGAAATCATTGGAAAAACAGAATGGCAGGAAGAATGAATGCAAAGTGCTGCACTTCAGGTTCAGCAACCAATGGCAAAAACTAGAAAGGGGACATCTAGCAAAAAGTCATTAGAAAAGGAGCTGGGGTTATAGTGGTTGGCAAAGAAAACGTGTTATGCTGCCATGAAAAAGGCAAAGCAGTAGTGGAGCCTGCAAGAGATGTGAAATGATCCTCCTGCTCTACTCCACTCTCTAAAGACCTCAGCTCAAGCTCTGTAACGAGTTTTGTGCCATGTGCAGGCAGGCATGTGTGAGCATGTGTGCAGGGGGGAGCAGTAAGATATATCAGAAGGCACACAGCAGATTAAAATAATCAGGTCTGTTTATGCTGAAGCAGGCTAAAGTGCCAAATGCCAAGAAGATGAGTGGGAATAACCAGATCATGATGGATGTGACTGAAGAAGTGATTTATTTTGTAACGAGAAAGGGGTAGGTTAGACATTAGAAGAAAACCTCTCCATTACAGTAGTGAAGCACTAGAACAGATTTTCTGGGAAAGCCATGAATTTCTTGCTGCTAGCTTGTAAGGGTTTTCACTCACATCTGTCAGGAATTGCATATGCAAAGTTGATCTTGCCGTTTTCTTGGCTGTATCACACTGTACAGCAGCTGTCTGTGGGCATATGTAATAACGTCACAGTGATGAAAAGGGATTTTGAAAAGTAGAGGAACTTCACTTCTTAGGAAAAATGGAATATAAGTGATGGAGTTCAACACCATCACCTTTAGGAAGCAAATATCTAGGGACCTCTGACAACATCTGCTCTGTTGTATACACTGTATATACTTCTTTTTGCATAATTGCATCAAAAATCTGATCTCCGGCTTTTACTAATCCCAGGAGTTCTGGAGCTGGAAAGTTTTGCATTGCCTTTCAGATGGAATTTTGTGTAACATCAAGCTAAGAACATTTTGAATTGTTATTTTGGGTTTCTTTGAATCTCGTGTTTCTAAAACGCATGGAAATAAGACACATGGAAATGAGCAGGGGGGTGCTTATTTCTTTTGGGTTTTTTTCCTATTTTCTGTTAATACCGGAACAGATTTACATTTCAGTCATTCAACTCCTAAACCACACCGAGTCACTTGGGTGATGAAAACACCATCCTATGCCTGAGGCATCAGGTCTTTCCTTTCACCTGGCCCTTCCTTCCGCAGCAGTGCTGTGACACTTTCCCTCCTCAGCTCTCTGTTTTCCAGCCTCCAGCCTTGTCTAGTTGAGACATAGGTCCGTGGTGTAACAGAAATCAAAGGGGCTGTAATGAGATAGCTAAAGTAGAGCAGTGGAATCTACTTTTAAGTCATTAGTTTAATGGGTGTGCAAATTAAAATTGTTTGCGATACATAAGACTTGGTATTGTTTGTTCTTTCTTCTCCCTTAGAAGACTTCAGTAGCATTAGAAGTGTGACACATTTTCTAGGCCCAAAAGCGTGGAGCAGCTTTTAATGGGAAAGAAAATGTGTTTTGAAAACTAGGAAACTGAGCAGTGAAATAAATTGAGCTTCAAAATGTGATTGAAATCTCCAAGTCAGGATACAAAAGGCATCCAAACACTTACGAAGTCTGACAGAATCTCTTTAGTTTGAGGTATCTTTCATTTTGCATCAGGGCTTACATTTTTAAAGACCAGAAGAAAGCAGTGCTGTCAGGTGGAGCGGGTTTGAAAGCAGGCTGCTGCTCATGAAAGCCTGAAATTGTGCACAACTCCAGATAATGCGTCTTCAGCAGATAACTGAAATAATACATTTCCTAAATTGGTTGCATTAAGCAATTACTGATACTGTAGTGGAAACCATATAATTTTCTTCCTTCCTTGTAGCCTCAGCGCCGTGTCACATTTCACCTACCAGATGGCTCCCAGGAAAGCTGCAGTGACAGTGGGCTTGGAGACCATGAACCCACAAGCAGTGCTAGCACATCGCACCCTCTGCCCCTCGGCTTCCCCCAGGAGGAGTACTATGAGCAAGCTTCACCCAACAGCCGGACAGAAGGAGATGGCAACTCAGACCCGGAGTCCAGTAAGTGACGAACTCTGGTCATCTCAGTTGTTAAATCATTTGAGTATTGAAAGTGGGCTTCTCGTTCAAGCAATTATTAAAACCAAACATTGATTTTAATACAGCCAAGTCACCCCATATTTCTAAGAATGTGAAGTCTGACCGCTGGAAATAAAACACTCTTGAGCTGTACAGAGTTTAGGGATAACCTGGTATTCTTATAGATCTGCTGGGCTATACACAGAGGAGCTTTCTGACGAGGTTAACACTGTTGCCCTTACAGTCATAAATATCGTGCTGAGGGACTATGCTTTTTAATGTGTTTCCCTATCCAACACTACTGCACGTTATAGTTAATTTTAACAGAAAGGACTTCTGGATGATGAGTAGATCTGTAAAGACACTGCAGTCTCCAGAAATAAGGGTTTCTTGATTTCTCCTTTGAGAACAGCTATGGCATGTAGTAATAATAATCTCCAAAAAGTTTGTCATCTAGTTTCTGCAGTTATCACTGGCTTCTCATGACACTGAAAACAGTTAAGCAAAATCAATATGAGCTCAGCACCATACTAAAGCTATGGATACTGGCTGGTTTTGCTGCTTCTACTGTGATGTGACAGCCAGTTGGAGACTCTGCTCTACTTTAGTTAACTGTTAATTGTCCAGGGGCTCTTTATCTAGATTAAATTGAACTGTGCCATTGATAAAGAGACACCTGAATGCATGAAAGCCTCTAAGGGCTTGTTAGCAGCCTAATAAGTGATGTGAAAATACATCTGTTCTGAGCAAAACTTGGCCCGAAAGGTGTATTTCAGCTGCTTTAGTGTGTCATGATGAATGAATTAGTAAGTCCTATGCACTTGAAATAGCTCTGTGTGAGAAGGTACTTACATCTTTGCATTGGCAAATACAGCATCCAGCAGAGAACATTACCTCTGACTGGTAATGTCTGACACATTTAGCCTGGCTATTGAAAATCACCTTACTGCCTTTGCCTTGTGCTGCCTGAGACTGGAGCCTTGAGGGGTTTGTCTGCAGGTATGAGGTCCGTTCTCTCTTTCTCTTGAAGTTCATAAGCTATTAACTGGGGAGCCTCAGTTTCAGCTTTTTAAAAACTGTGGTTATAAGGCTCCTGAAATAATGCCAGAATGTTGGCTTTTTTCTGAGCTGACGGACAGCTGATGAGAACCATCAGAGGTTTTGGTGTTGGGTTAAAACATTATTCATTGTTTGCTTTTGTTTATGTATATATATTCAAGGCTGTATTATACCCTTAAGAATAGTCTAGGCAGTTAAACTGAATTCTTTCCACAATGGCACTCTAAAAGGCTACTTACATATCCCAAACAAAGAAAGTATCAAGTTATATATGTGTCATTTGCTGTTTTTGCTATGCACACTCATGATCTGAGCTTGTTTGCCAGCTGTCTTTTGTTATCTGTAACTCTGGTATTTATGCTTTGCTGAAGTGAGCATGATGTACATGAAATGAGCATTTGGGTCCTCTCATGCAGAAAGCATGGGACAGGACCTGGTGTATGAGGAGTTGTTAAAACAAGTGTGTGGATCCTGTCTTGCCTTTGCAAATAGACTCAGTGCCTTTTGAGCTCAGTTTTTGCGATTTTGGAAGAACTATGGATGATAACTCTTCTAGAATGTTGCCCTAAAAGCAATACAACTCTGACATCTGAATATCATTGACACATAACACTGTGGAGAATAAGCAGATGTTTGATGTCTTTTCAAGTGCGAAGTTGAAAAAAATTTCATCAGCTGTCTTAATTACCTGACAGTTCAGTTTTAAACCCGACATCACAGTTTAATTAGCATTTATGTTATGTGAAGAATTTTTGCTGTTCTAACTTGTACCTTATTGAAACAGTTTAATTGACACAATACAGTGTGATGCTTACAGTGTGGAGAGCGCAGTTTGCAGTCCTTTTTGGTGTTTTGTGCTTATATTAACGGCAGCATCTAGTGGCAGAAAAAAAGAGCAGATATAAATAGATGTTGAAATATGCTCTTATATATCTAAATAAAAAAGAGGGGAAGACCCACAGCATACTTTTTTCAGTATACTGCTGCAAAGTGACTTTCTGTAGGTAAGGTACCAACATATCTTGCGTGCCAATATGAGATCATTCAGCCTAAGCTTCATTTTGTTCACTTGTGCGTGCATGACACAGTTAATAGTGAAACCCATTCTGCATTGGTACTTTTCTCTATAAACGTGCTGCTAGTTCTTTGATTGTTGCTTTTTCATCTAATTCAAAGTGACATGATATATTCAAAGTATCTTTATTTTTGTTTCATGCACCAAAATGTTAATGTGAAAAGAGAAAGAATAATGGTCAGATAATCTGAGTAGAATTCATATAACAGAATAAGCATGGTCTTCATTGTCTCTTAAGGTCTTTACTATCTTACCTGTCTTAATCTGAAACTCTGTCTAAAGCATAAAGACTGATTAATCACCTGATGGTAATTTAGTTCAGCTTTGCCTGCCAAGGAGACGTAGAGTTGGCCTGAAACAACTTCAGTAGCATCTATAGCCTACTAAGATGTTAAGTAGCTTGTGAAAACTGATGACAGATGCCACATCACTCAGAGATATATTGTAATGTTTTCTCCTGCTTGTTTTTCCTGCATACAGTTCTTTGGTTTTCTTTGTTTCTCTAATAGAGGAAATTATTGTAGTTTGGAAACTTTCCATTTATTAGCAATAGCAAAGCATGTATTACAGAACACTGCAAAAGATAGCCACAACTTAAAAACATCTGAGAAAGATTGGTGAGAGGAAGCCTTACAAATTCATATCTAATATAGGACTGAAGCAAGTGGGAAAGAATAACCGTAAAAGCATTGTGGCTAGAAAATTATGAGCAATTTCTATGTGCACCTTTAAAATTAGTTGACTGTACTAATTAAAATTAGAAATAGGCTATTTAAAATGATTTGTCTTCTCGTACTTTAGTTGTCTTCTCAAAAAAAGCATAATGTGCAGTGTGGTAGGTGCATCATAAGGAAGGGATGCCAATAAACTGTCACACTAAGTAAGGACTAATATAAAATGTATGTAGGTTTGTAGAGAACGTTATCCTTAAGTAACAGCACTAATGTGTGTGGTATTCATATATTTTCTGGTCATAAATTGCTCAGACTAATAAGGATGCTCCAATAATTCCCTATGCTAAGGATTTTTAGTGGCTGTAAACAGTAAGGTTGAAGAAAGAGAGCAGAAAAGTAAATGTTATGATTGGTTATTTAATTCATGTCATACATTAATGACAGATGTTCATGCTTCACCTGCTTTTATAGACTTATCAAAATAATCTGTATTTTTTCTCCTCTAGAGAATAAAACTCTTTTTCTTACTTATTCGGAGAAGGTGGAATATGCCCAGTTCACCTAAGAAATTGGGCACAGTAAGAGGAATGTGATTGCAACTTAGGGGAAAGCAAAACCAACAAAACCCCCAAACGAACAATCAAAAACCCAAACAGAAACCCTGGAAGTAATCTGCGATTAAATAATCGTAATTATGCTGTATAAATAAAATGAAAGTATCAACAAAGCTGGTTGGAACCTAAAGAAGCAGTTAAATGAGGCAAGTTGCACTGAGATATCAGGTGTTTGAAGAGGAGAAAGCTGGCATCTGAAGGAGAAGGAGTCCCCATAAGGGTATTTAACATGGATTAGTGGGTAATAAGCAAAGAAAGTTGTCTTGAACATCAGAAGGTGCAGAGCTAAGGAAGGAATGCCAAAAGGCGAGCTGATAGGCACTGTAATTTCATGGCTGCTCTGAGCTGGTGTTGCTAGAGGCATCTATGGATGCTTGTTTGGATCTCCTAAGCACTCTTTTCTCTTGTGGCAGCACAAACAATTGTAGAGCTGCTTGGATGAAGTGGATAGAAGAATTCATCTGGATTCCACCTGATCTAAGGGGGGAAAACTTATTTGTAGGCAGATCAGTTCCCCAGTTCTGTTTGTTACATGGTACACTAATTGCGGACAGCAAATGAGGGAAAGAGTAGCTGGTGCAAAGCTTATGCTGGCTTTAAGTGATCATCAGTCTTCAAGAGAATTAGTCTTAAGAAGAATTAAGGCTCTAATCTATGGTATTTGACCGCATAAGAAGGAGGTTTGCAGCAAGGATGACATCTGTTCATGATTAAAGATAGCATATTTCTTCTCCAAAATTAAAAGAACTCTTTCACCTTGCCTTAATTTTTGATAAGGATGATGTTGATGAGAGCAAAGACAGGCTGATGAAGAATGATGATAATGGAAGTAAAAGTCAGAGTGGGTTCAGTGCATTCATGTGGAGGAGAGGAAATAATCCTCCTCTCAGGATTTCAAAACTGATAGTGTTTTCCTTATTTTTCTGTAATTCTAAGAGATGAGGTGTCAAGGAAAAAGAAGCACTCAGTCAGACTTTGCCACTGGAAAACATTTACCAGAAAGATGGATACATTCAAAGATAAAACTGTAAATGTATCATAGGGCTTCGCAAGAAAAGTACTAGATTAGCTCTATTATCTCACTTCAGTGACATGTATTTTTAATATTGGGTAATACATGTATAGCTAGTCTATATAGATTTAAGAACTAATAACTATTATTATGACATTAAGGTGGAGCATTAGTAATAAAGAAGGAAAAGACAGATTAATACAAAGATGGAAAAATCTTCATCATTATCTTCATTAATGAGTTTGGCATTAAAAGCAAGGACGTGTCAATGAAGTATTCTGCTATCTCAAAGCTAAGCGTCACTGAAAATAGAGGAGGAGGTGTGTATGACACAAGAATTGGATTTTGTTAAGGATTTGGAGTAATAGCAGTGGGATGAAACCTAATAGTTGGGAGTCTTTCTCAGGAATGGGTGTAACTAGTATATAAATCACCAGCTGAAAATGACATAAAGAAAACAACAACTGAGTATTACAAAGATAAACTATAAATCACCAGTATCCAATATGAGTGTGGAAAAATCCTGGGTTACTTCTAGTACAGGGGGAAAAAAGAATGGAAAAAAACCCAAGACACTGATGATACCACAACTGACCTACTACAAGCAATGTTGGCTTCCCACATTAAAGGAAGGTGAGCTCATGGGAGAACCAGGCATAAAGAAATATCATTAATAACAAGGGAACGGATTGCCTGCATGCAAAATAAGGAATTAATATTGGCTTGTTTAAATGGCAAGGAAAAAGCTGCTGGGGATTAGGAGTGCTCTCAAGTGAGAGCAGAGAATGGGGGCCAACATGAAGTGCTGTGTTGCTTCACAGGCGAATGACCTGGTACTGTCTGTAAACCAGCTGAGGCCAGAAATTTGGGGATTTCAAACAAGATCAGTGAGGATGCATGTAAGCAGGGAATGAGACTGCTGTCTGATGTGGAAAAGAAGCTTCATAAGTTTATGAAAGGGTAAATAAATTGTCTTCTGTAATAGAAGCGAACCTAGTCTGTGATCCAAGAGATCCCTTTCCTGTCTGGGCAATATAAAATCTGTCAGTGAGGATGTTTGTTGAGTCTCAGTGCTGGGTGAGCCCTTGGCTTCTAGTTCCAGCCCCAGGCTGGACACTGGGCTGGCTGCATCACCCGACCAGGAGCTTCACCTTGCTGCTGCTGGTAGCTGGTGCTGGCAGGGGGGCACTGGCAGCCTGGACTGTCACAGGCACCATGAGAGGCTTCCCTGTACATCTTGTTGATGTTGTCATGAAGAAGAAAGGGTCAGCACTGCACGCTGATGGCAGACAGCTGAAGATAGGGAGCTTGCTCTCCCTGGGGAAAGTGGCTGCAGTTTTTGCCATGCTGGCGTGTCTGATAATCAGGAACTCCGCAGTTGCTGAAACACGCTCTTTAAATTCCATCAATAAGACAGCTCTAGCAGCTGGACTTCAGCCCTCGTGCTGGAGCACAAGAAAAAGTAAAACTATGAAGTTTAAGTATCCTATTCCCTGTCTGGAAACTGAGGCTAGGTGTGCTTGCCAGGGATAGAAGGGTTTTACTTAAATAGCCATTTCTTTTTTGAAATCCTATGTGCTTTCAGTTCTACAATAAGGTTGAAACATAACAGTAATATTTTAGTTCTGTTGTTGCTGAGTTATAAACACACTATAGCACTTAGGTCTAATTTAAGTAAAAAAGGAAAACACTATCATTAGTGAAAGATAATAAATCTTGGGCTAAAATACATCCCAGTCTGCCACATCTGCCCACTGGGTCCTTTTACTTCTACTGTATTGGGTTTTTCTATCCCCACAGCTGAACACTAATAATTAATTCAGAAAGTGCTGAGGTAATTAATCTTTCTGAGGCAATAGAGTTTGATTGATCTTCTACCTTTAATCAAATTAGCTTGTACGTAGGTGGGAGAGTGTAATGGCTGACTACAGTACTGTCCCCCTTTGTGAAATACCAACCTTTCCGATGACCTCCTGAGAGCATGTCCATGAATCACAGGTATATAAACCACCACAGCAATCATTAAGTGGCTGCTTGATTTAAAAGATGGGGGAACTGGCAGAGATCAAAATCAGAATGTTCTCAACATTTACATTATAAAGTACCTCTCCTTTAGAAGCACAACTTTATGTCTGCATGGCATATGTTTGAGGACATTGAATGTCACAGGGCTGACAACTGTGTGCATTTTCCAGATGTTTTAGCTGTCTGTTTCTAAAATAAAGTAACTTTCTACTCATAAGCAGATAGAGTGAAGCAAGCCAACAGACACTGCAATAAAACAAAACAGTGCGATGTTCTTGATTTGTTGATGATTGGAGGTTGGAGAAGGGGGAAGAGGTCAGACTGGAGAGGTGAATTTACAATATACAGATGAGTGGCTTTTGCAAGCGGATTTTCACTTGTACCTAAGAGGATACAGATTGCATATTCAGAAATAATTCCATGACTTGGTAATTTGATCCCTGAGTGCCTGACTTAAGAGTTATTAAGGCAGGTGACACACAGGGGCAAAACCAGACAAAGCAAATTACATGTAAAATGCAAAAGCAGAAAGATTGTACAAGTTGGACCCTGTCAGTTGAATACAGCGCTACAAACAGACTGCATTTGAAAATCCTGTACTTTCTGTGAATAAGGAGCACTCTCTATAAATCCTTCTAAAAGTAAATTTCAATAGGGGAGACCTTATCACCATGTTCTAGTGTTTAAAAGGTATCCACAAAGAAGGCAGACTCCCTTTTTACAAGGAGTCACATGGAAACAAGGGGCAATAATGGGAATGAGTTACTCCTGGGAAGATTCCCTGTGGACACAAGATGTCACAGTGGGAACAACTAGCTGTTAGAATAATGTCCTCATGGAAGCCATGGATTCTCCTACATTGGATGCTTTCAAGATTCAGCTGGACAGGGTTCTGTGCCACCTTGTCTACACTGTGCTTTTACCAAAAAATGTCGGACCAAATGATCCTTGAGGTCCCTTCCAACCTGGTTGATACTCTGATTCTGTGATTCTATGACATTGTTGATACCAGAATATGATGCCTTAATGTATATCATCTACTGTTTAATGACAAGCAAGATAAAAGCAAATTTTCTGAAATAAGACATATAATTTCAGGGAAAATCTATGGGGATTGATGGGGAGAATCAGTGGGGAATATCTGTTGGAGTTTCTGAACTGCATACTGGGATGAAGTAATACAACCAATAATAACATGTTTGTGAATGCCATCTAATGTTCTTCTTGACTGAGGTTTAGAATAGGAGTTTCTCCATCTAAAATGATTAGAAAGAATAGCTCACCTTGCAGTTTAGAAATCAGTCATCTCTTGTGAAATAAGGAGGGCTTTAAAGTGGTTTTGATATTTTTTTAATAATAAATGAGATCTGACATCTATAAACAGTGATTTAGTGGCAGATGTTCTGTGATATATTTATGTTATCACTTAAGCTAACATGGTAATGGATAATCCTGTTTTCTTCTGTTTGAGGTTTATGAGTTTTAAAATATATTGCTATAACAAGCAGCCTGGTGGGGCAGAGGTGGATAGAACACAAATTTCTTCCCTTAACTTTTTCAAACTCCTTTTAGATCTGACTAGCTGTCATATTGGCAGTAAAATTGGGCCTGAAGTTTAGCAGGGTAAATGGAATCTAGTTTGGAGCACCCTGTATCCGAGAGCGTATTAGGGCTTTTATGGTTATGATACCTTGAAAAGTCACAAAGGGCACAGATTAGAGCGGAAAGTTTATCTGGAGCATATGAAGGCTGAAGTCATTGATAGAGTTCCCTTCTGGTGACAGCTTTGAAGATGAGTGTATCCTTCCTATCTTAAATCCAGTTATGGATGAGATAGAAGTTTATCACAGGGAAGCAGACCTCTGCAAGCAAAGCAATCCCTTATCTTGTCCGCCGGGTTTGTACATGACAAGTGTGAAGACTGGGCACAAGTTCTGGGCGGCAGTGGGAGCCTGGGGTGGCAAAGTCATCCCACTCCAGCAAGGCTCCCCTGACAGGGAGTGGTGACCGGTTCTTGACAACGGGCTTTCCTTTGCTTCTGGTCTTTATTAGGCCACCCGCACAGTAAGATAAAGTTCATATGATGTTTGTGTTTCTGTTACATACAAGCCATTAATTCATTTTATGTCTTCTCTCTGACTCTCTTATTTTTGTCTCACTTTTCCACTTTTTTCCTATTCTTAAAAATAGGGAACTGCAGATGATGCAATTTGTTTTCTTTTTTTTTCAAGTCAGGCTAATCAGTGCACTGGGGGGATGTCTCGGCAGCGTGAAATAATGAGCTGCTGTTAGCTTAGGTGTGTTTTAAAAGCACGAATATGGGAGAAAAGAAGAAAAGTTTTTTGTGTGTTTTATTCAATTTAAACCATATGGAAAATTGTGTGATTATAATTTTAGTTGAAGTATCATAATTTATTTTTTGATTTCACTCTGATTAATGAATGATGTATCAGGAAATACATTTAATGACTGTCTGCAGCTACCAAACCATCTTAGAAATTAAACAGAAGAATTGTATTTATTGACCAAAAAAGATTCCCAACTGACAGTGCACTCAAAGTCACATTTGCCGAGTCGCATCTGATCAACACAATAAATCTAGTGATTGTTGACTTATTTTGTGTAGAGGTATGGTCATACTTTAATCTGATGTTTTCCTTCTTAATTGGACTTTTGGTAGGGAAATAGGGTCCAATCTTGAAGTATGCATTAGGAACAAGTAGAATTTTTGTTCCAAAAATCTTGTGTGTACCCATGTATTCTTGAATAAGGGAGTTATTTTTTGCTTTTACTCTTTGAATACCTTGTAGTCTTTTGGAAAAGCAGTATGTTTTTAATAAGCTCCTCTCTCTGTGGTTTTTGAGGTCCTATACTCTGCACTGTGATCCTTTTATTTTCTGGTTAGCTTTCAAAGCTCGGCTTTGCAGCAGTCAGGTCAAGGGAAGGCTCAGAAACCCTTGCACAGGCTGTGCATCAGGGAATGCAGTGCTGCTGTCCTTGGTGCATGCTGTTGATCCTAATGTCAGTGTTTCTTGAAACCTCCTGGTCACTGATAACGATAGGCACATTCTGAAAAATAAGAGATTTGTCAGGGTTGAGCTGGAGAAACCTAGGCAAAATATTTATGATGATACTGCTGGATTTATATTACATGAGAGGTTGAGATTCTCACCTTTGCATTAGATACCAATAAATAATGTTGCTGCTTTCTAGTTAGTGGCAGGATTTTGTATGGTTTGTGTTTTATTCTGAATGTCACGTGATTCAGTACTTCTATTATGAAACTAAGTGGCAATTTAATTGTTCTTAAGTGTTTTCAGAGTTAACTCTGCACATTGCTGATTTCAGCAGTGCCCGTGGCTCCTATCTCATGTATCCCTTGCACAATTTTCATGCTGTTCTTACATTATCTTGGTTAGTTGTATATATCCATTCCCATGTTTCCATTTGAATTAAGTGGTAACATCCCTGGATTACAGACAGAAATTTTGCTATGTATTTCCTGGGCTCTGAGCACAATGTGGCTGTCACGCTGACTTTATCCTCACAATTGCAGTAAAAATCCTCAGTAGAACTTGCATAATAGAAGTACTGCAGATCTATACAAATAACATGCAGTACTAGCAATGCTTTTAAGTGACCGTGAGGTCCTTTTATTTTCATTTCGTCCTACATAAATAGGCATCTTGTATTAGATTCCTGAAGTTCAGACACACTGTTAATGATGATGTGAATTGGGTAACTGGTCATGAGGAGAAAAGACAGGAGCCATGTGTGGACGAGGAGGGGTGCTAACACTGCTGGGCAGCACAGGCTGGGGGGGAAGGAGGGCAGCATCGTGCTGGTTAGTCTGCAGAGTTGTCCAACTGATCAATAGCTTCAGGAAGGTTCTCACAATAAGGAGTTATTTTAACCTGTTCTGTCTGGCAAATATTCACCTATCTGTGCATCTTAGTAATTCAGATTTGCTAGCTGTATTTAACAAATGTTTTTGTGTTCCTCAGATTTGTGTTTTCTCTGTCAGGGTGCATAACACTGCTGCATCCTGAATAGCTTGGCTTAGATGGGGCAATAGGATGGGACAGTGAGATGGAGGAGAAGTTAACGGCATCTTCTCTTTTGTCCTTTGTGCTTGAAAATGCATTGCTTTCTGACATGCCTTGCTGTCAAGCAGCACTATTGCAACCCTTGTCTTTGCAATGCTTCAAGTTCTACTTAAAGCCTTTGTGCATCAAATTAAAATCCTCTCTAAATAAATGGAAGCAACAACCGATCCAGCTCAAATGCTGTTTCCTGGATATGGGCATGGCTAGGTGATTCTGTACAGTCTAGTGTACTGAAATCCCTCTCAACTGAAATAACTGCTTCTTTGAAACATCAAGAAGAACAATGACACTATTTCAATAGTTTTTCTTTTATCTGCTTATCTTGACTGATGTTTCAAAACCAGTGTCCCAGAAGATGTGTCCTCTATAGGATGGAGTGTTATAAAGTCTATCCCTCACCTGATACTTTAAAAGAAAGCAAACGTTTCTCTACCAAGAAATGCTTTACTCATGTCACATACTAATCATACACCAAAGGACTGTTTAGAAAAAGACAATCTCTGTCTGTCCTCCTTAGTAGTAATGCATCTAAAGAAAAACAGTGGCAATAAAGGGAAATAGGAGTGTGAGAGAAAGCACTTAGAAAACTATAAAAGCAAAAATTGTTTTCATCTTATTAGAACTGATATTAAAGCTTTTCTTTATACACATGCTCATTTTTCTCACTAGGGGTCAAATATCACTGATTACCGTTTCTGCTGGGGTGGAGTTGTCATGCATCTGTCTCTAAAATTAGCTCATTATTTCTCATTTTTTGTAAAGATCACAAGAATCTTTCTTTTCATCAGCCCCATTATCAGTCAGCATCGCTCTGATCCACCCCAATACCAGAAAGTATTCACAGCAGCGTGAAGAAAAAATGTATGCCAGAGCAGATCTGTAAATAAAGCAGGTACTTTGCCTTTCGTTATGTCCTGTGAAGGGAATCGCATTTGGTTATGTCTGTATGTGAGGTCTGGGTTGTTGTATGCTATATAGGAGTTTAGATGACTAAATGATGATTTCTCTATTTTAAAGAATGTTAACAGTTAAATGGCTTGGATATTGAACAGTACGGTTTCCTTTGGCAGATTCTGAATGGAAAGAGGCTTATCCTTGGCAAAAACAATACGATACTTCTTTCTCAAATTTATGTTATAATTTTGTTTGCATCTCCTAAGCTATAGAAAGATTCAAGCTATAGAAAGTTTCAGGAGTGCAATGCCATGAATCTGTCTGGAGTTGGAAAAGGACAATTCTTTCTTGTTTGCTTTCTTCTCCTTGAAATCTCCTGATTTTTTGATGCAGTGGGGCTATTTCTGTGGGGGAAGTTTGTGTCTGGATCATTGTATGACTCCTGGCCTTTAATTTGTGTCAGAATGCAGCGGATCGCCAAACACATGTCACAGCTTTAGAAATGTTATTTTTTGTCATCTTCTAACTGGCACGTTGGAAGAAAGCGCCAAGGAAAGAGCCATGACATTAGCAGGACTTCCTTTGCTATTGGTACCAGCTAATATAATAGTTAGTAGGGCTCTAACATTAACTTAACTGCTCAATAAATCTAATGAGTACACTTGGTTTATTTGAAACTGCCTGCCTCTGTAACAAGAAAGCTGACTCACTAGATCTTAATGCATCAGGAGAGTTTCTGTCTTCAAGCTGAGACAAGGGGTGTATAGTGAGGCCTTTAAGGAGTGATTCTTTTGAGTGTTTGTTTCTGGCAGAGCCCGTGCTGTGACAGGCATCTTGCAAATCAGAGCTCATCACACACAGCCCCAGCAGTTGAAAGCAAAGAGAGGAAGAGAAAGATTCACATCTCATGATGAAAATTGCCAAGGAGACCACTGTCCACATTGTGATAGGGTTTTAGGATTTGTTTTCCCTTTGAGGCATACGAAGAAGTGTGGTTCTGCTTTATATATTCGTCATTAACCTCTGCTATCAACTTTGTATTTCTAGTCTAATGAGTTCAAGAGAAATTATCATACAAGTAAGCAGATGTTTTCTATTTTGTGTAACACCCATTCTTGCTGAATAAGGAGAAAAGATGATCTATGTAGAGGGACATTAATATTTCTTGTTAAAACATGCTTTGCAGGCTGAAGAAACTCATATACATAATGATAGTCAAAAGTCAGGGAGTAAAAATAGGAATTTGTTAAAGACAGCTGTGCTGCACAGCTCTGACACGAACAGAGGAATGCTTTATCCAGTAAAAATTTGAGAATCTTTTTAAAAGGAACCGTAACTGCTAATTTTCATCAAGATGGAAGGTTAACAGCCCTGTGAAATGGGGGGTTTGCTCGTGTTTCATGACCGTGCAAAAAAGAAATGATTAACTCTCTGATGGGGCTGTTATTTTTCTCACAGCACAGTTCTTTGTAGCATCATACTGTGGTTGAAGTGTATTTTTAATGCTGCCAACCGCAGCAATCATCTTAATGTTCCCTGAGAATCTCTCAAAGAAACGCTGACACCAAATAATGGTAGTGTTTTAATGCTCTTGCTGTCAGTTATTTTTACTTTTTTTTTCCAAGGTGATCTTGCAGTCATTGCCCCATTGACCAGTGGGAGCACCAGGAGTGCAGTCCAGAGTCTGTGTGCCGTAGTGCAGTGCTTCCTACGCTGGGCAGCACTGCAGACAGCACATGTGATTACCTCTGACGTGCAGGCACCAGTTACCCACTGTACTATTCAACTGGAACTGGCGTTACCTCAGTAGATTTCTATGTTATTCGGCTAGTATAGACTGTACGTCAGAACAGATCTTTGGTTTTTAGCCAAATAATTAGCATGATGGCATTACAGATAGTCCAATCTATGAACTTAGGATTCAGATCCAGACAGCTGCCTGTACTGCAAGGAAAGAAGACAGTTTCTCACCTACAACATTGGTGAGGCTCCAGGATATATAGTACAGTACTATCTTGCATTTATGCTTTAAAAATTGATTACACTTTAAGTGTAAGTAACTGTATCTTGCTATTTACAGTGACTGAGACAAACTAGATCTAACATTCTGCACTAAACAGTCTTTGACTAGTACTGCACAATTTTGAAAGCAGCACATAAGCAGAGTAGGTGGGGGGGTCACAGAAAGATTTTTCTGGTGCAGGAGCTGGAATTGGAACTGTGACCCAGCCAGCAGCCAGCATTTCTAATTCACAGTCACTCTATCCCTTTCCCCCTAGGAAATGTATTTTAATCCAAAACCATTATGCATGTGGAGGTGAGATGTTAAATACAAAGAATTGCTTTTAAATAATAAGCTTATGACACTAACCAGCTAGAACAGGGATCTCAAGGTTAAAGTCGGCATTCCTCCTTCAGCCTAAGCTGCTGTACAGGAAGAAAGAGATTAAGAAAAAATAAGCTGTGAATACTTTGAAATACATGACAAAAAGATATTTTAAAGCTCTTGTCAGTATATGTATATCGAACTAAGATGTAGTTGTCTTCCATTGTTAAAGTACTTGTGTGGAGGCAAAGTCTTTCTTAGGTCTTTGCTCTGTATGTGCTTCACTCAAATTATAATTGCCTTTGTTGCATGTATAACAGCTTGTAGAGGGACATGCTTTAATGCAGATGGCAACTTTCTTTCCCCTAAGCAGTAGAAGATGGTTCCAGTAAATATCTTAGTTCAGATGTCCATAGTATCAAATAGAGGAACATAAGCTTTTTTATCAATGGAAATCCCTTTGAAGACAAGTGATTTATTTTAACTCAATTATCAGTGGTATTTCCAGAACGTAATTGAACGTTACACACGTCTGAGCTTCTGTTGTGATTCTGCTCTGAAAAATTCCTTTCATAAACGCACCTCCTTCCTGCTCAGCATGTGCCTAAGTTCTCCTGGAGGGAAATTAAAAACTGTTAACTGGTGACAAGAGGTGGACTGCAAAAAAAAGAGGTTATTTATCTGCATAGATATAAAAGGAAAAATCTTAAGCATTCAGTTGGATTCTGTGGGTAACTTTTTCATTTTGTAAAGAGAAATAGTATAATTTGGTAGATTATCGATACAACTGGAAGAATCTGGGAAAATTTGAATTCCTCCAATATCTCCCTGCCTCTCAGAGGACTGTGCAAACCATCTGTCTGCTCAGAGCTTGCCTTTGGGTTGTGCACAACTCTTGACTCTTAATGCACAAGGAAGAATTTCACGTACTGCAGAGAGAAGCCAGTCCAAGAGGGTAGGTGTTTTAAGCTAACAGTAAGACAGCACAGGCCTGTATTGAGCAGACTTCACTGTAAAATCAGGAAGATAAAAACCAAACTAGTTTGGTGAAATAGCAGTTCTATTTCAACAAATTCCTTTTCCCAGAAGAGAACTTCAGTCTAAGAGTCTGATGCCACTTTTCTCTCAAGGTTTGTAAGAATGAGAGAGCTTTCTCTGGAGTCCTTGTTGGAACTTGCCATTTATTTCCAGCATGTCAGAAATTTATGTAACTCCTGCTAATGTCAGAAGAACTCTCAGTTGTAATATGTATTTGTAAATTACTGGTTTAAAATCATGAACTTAAAGACCTGGTTTATTTTATGTGAAAATAATTCTAGTTTCATGTGTAAGATATATAATCTGTAACAATAATGTTGCATTGATTGCACTGTGTTTGTTTGGAAAAAAAATCACTAACCCTGACTGAACTAGGCAATTTGCAGCCTTGATTAAATAGAGCAGCCGGATGAATGACGGAGAAGAAAAAAAGGGCTCCGAAACTATGGACAGAGCAGTTCAATCAGGCAGTGCAGCTTTTCTCTTTTCTTTTCGTGTGCTTCACCTTGGTCACCTATTCAGTGTCAAAATGAGGGTTGTGATACGCTTTTCCCCTAACATGCTGAGCTTAGCACTAACTTTCAGCAAGGCCTGGTTTCCTACCCGGGATCTTATCTAATTATTTATCTACCACTGAGCAGGTCTCTGGGTTTAGTGGGATTTTGGTTAGTCCTGCTCTGCCTGCTGATGGATGCATTTTTCTAGTCTAAGTTTAGGGTCCATATAGTGGCATTGGGGTAGAAGTTATACATGACACAGGTTTATGGGACAGATGCTCTCTGCTTCCAAATACAGTGAAACTGTGGTGTGGATAATAACAGGAAATATCAATCCATAAATCATTACAATTACTATTTGCAATTATGAATGATAAGGCACAAATTAGGAAACTGAGAACCAGTGAAATAGGTACAACCATGGCCAAACTTCACCATGAAGTGCAGTGAATAAGTGATAGATCTGCAGAAATGACATCTATGAATAAATGCATATAAGTTGGACACGACTGGTGGCTAGAGTAGTGGAGGGGATTACGTAGTTTTTCAGCAATGAAGTAAATGGACAAAAGCCCACTGCTAACATACAAGCACATCTAAAACTTGGTTATATTACTGGGAGATGTTAGGGCTGTGACTTACTGACAAATGTGAAGGCTGAATTGTTCATCCGCAACACACAACAATAGTAGCTCAGCACTGATTCTAGGCCGTATTCCCAAGGGACATAGCATACTTTGACTTCAGACCTTTGAGTGTATTACAAACTTACTGTTGTGGGGTTCTGAAAGACGGGCATTTCCAGTTTCCCCCTGGAAACTTAAGTGAAAATATTGAGGTTGTTTTTAAAGCATCCAGCAGATACCACATGCTGGCAATGCAGCGCATATCACTTACAAGAAGGTTACCAACCCAAGATCTATTTAATATGCAGTGTTCTGTAGACCAGTTTCTCCGAAGTTCTGTATTCTGGAACTCAGGAATAAATGGAATGGTTTCGAGTAACCTTTTACATTGAGAATTTTCAAGTCACTGAGTACTACAGAGACAGATATTTTTCCCAATCACCAGAAAAAGAAAGCTACTCCTAGATGTAAACCCAGCACTTTTGATCATTAAAAATTGTTTTAAATTATATTTTCATTTTAACATTGAAACTTGTATGTGCTCAGAAAGCTGAACAGTGTGTCTGGCTTTAGCCTGTGCTCATTTATAATGAGCAATTATCTAATGATGATAGTGTTCAGCATGCATGAGAGCTCCTGTAGCAAGATTTGGAATTTTAAGGAAATGCTGTAGATGAAATGATAATGTCTCATTTGTATTCTTTCAGTTCCTAGTTACTGTTGCACTTCATAAAAGCTACTACAGAAATGGATTGCAAATATGCAACATTTCTGTGTGAGATGAGAAAAAGCTCAATGATCCTTAAATAGTGCCAATAATCCCTTTCCCACACCTTACAGGATCATATGATACTATTCCAAGCAAATCACACATTGTATGATACATGTTTGCATTCCTGTCTAGAAGTGTTAAGAACACTGAAGGGTCTTGTATTGATACTATTGTCGTAACAGCAGCACAAATTCTCAAGTTATATGTTTAATAATGACTCTTTTGTTATAGAAAACCAGAGTGTGTGAGATGGATTAAATTATTGATGCCATAATTATAATTACTATTATTGATACTATACAGACAGAATATCACTGGGATTGATCATCTCTCTATACATTGAGAAACTCACTATGGCTAAGTCATGGGGGCTTGCCCATATGTTTTACCTGGAGGCTCAAATTCTGCTCCTTGTGGATCATGTGGATAAGGAATTTTGTGGCAGGGGAATAAACTTATTTCCTAATGTTATGCTCTGTTCCAAGAGTTACACATATTTAGTACAATCAGGTACTTGAGTTCGAAGGCTTGCAGCAACTACTTTTTGAAGTCTCTCTATTAAGATGAAGAATATTTCTCTGCACCTGTAGGTCTGTGTTGTGGAGCTGCTGACAGAGTGGCTTTATTCCCTAGCATTTCCCCAGAACTATGCTCTAGAAATTATATGGGTCATATAATATAAAGCGTATATAATTGTGTTACTTCTTGGACTTTGTACTGCTGTTATGTGGGTTTCAGGGTCTCTTGTCTGTGAGAGCCCTCTTTAACTAAAGCCAAAGTTGAAGCAGAAGTGTTCCTTATTGTGGGAACAGTCAAATCCATATATAACTTGCTACACCATGATATGTTATGGTAGCTTAAGTCTATGAGCACATACAGCATTCTGATTGAAGAACCTGATGTCTTGCATTAATGCAGTAGGTATAAGTAATATGATGCAGGGAAGGGGAAAATATATGAGTCTAAACCAATGATGTCTTTGCTCTGTATGCCATTATTTAGTTAATGGCATAGTTCCATAAACAACACAGTGTGTTTAGTGAATTGCAGATCAATTCTCTGCTGAGTCAGATGCCATTCTTCTAGTGTGCTGTTAAATGTGAAAAGTGCTACTTTTTGTCATATTAAGGTTGTTTGGTGTAGTTTCATGGTATAGTTGTTCATTTCACAAACATGGAAGGGTTTGCAGGGGTTCTGTATTAAGCCTGAATTATAAGATTATTATCAATATGCTCATGATTTACACTTTGAGTCTCCTAAGGTTTCAAAGCCAAACAAGTAAAAGAGAGTAAAATTGTAATCAAGACTTCTTATGTTGTCCTGATTTGGTGTCTTTTGCATATGCTGCATGATATTCAGTTGATCTTTAGGTCAAATCTTATTTTTCTACAGAATATTTTGCTTCTTTAGTCATAGGATGCACAGTGTGGTTTGAATAAGAAGCCTGTCAGTTTTCATTTGAAGTCTTTAATAGATGCTGCAATTATTGAACCTTATTTAAAGACTAGCGTCCCTCTTGCTGCTCAGCACTTCCCTGGTTCTAACAGATAGAGCTGGGGAGAGCAGTGGGGATATTTCTAGAGTTAGATGCCTCTGGCTGGTGCTAGCGTGGTTGTGAGTGATCTTTGGGATAACACACAGGCAATTTAGCTTTGCTTGTCAGAGGAATGGGACTGGGATGTGATGGTGGTAAGCATTGACACAGGCTGCCCAGGGAAGTGATTGAGTCACCATCCCTGAAGGCATTTGAAACACATGCAGATGTGGCATGTAGGGATGTGATTCCATGAATTTAGCTGCATATTTCTAACAGGTCTACAAAGGGAACCTTTACGTCCACTTGGCCAAGCACTGACTCCAAAGCCACTGTTGGACCTGCCAACAGATGAGACAAAAAAGTACGTTTGATCTTTGCCAACTGGCTGACCAACCAGTGCATGTCCTCCAGAGGCTGTACAACCCTGCCAAAAATAGGAAAGGGTTGATGAGTATTAGAGGAAGCTGGAAAATATAACTGAAATATTAATTGTGGCATATAGCATCCCACTTCCTTTCTTGAGTCACAGTCTCTTCTTTTGAATAAGGTGTGGAAATTTAGGAAAAATCTTTTCTACAAAGAACAAGCAATGTTCGTGAGCTTTCATTAGAAGCTGTTAGTCCCAGTTTCAAAGCATGTATGTGACAGAACTTTCCAATGACATTGAAATGTTTATAGCCAAAGTGGAGTGGGAAAATGATAAAAGCTCGAAGGGCTGCTTGGAAATGAGAAGCTTGGTAAACCTTTTAAAACTTTTCTGTTTGCAATGTTAATTAAACAAATAAAAAGCTGTTTAGGTAAATAAAAGTGGTTTATAGTCTTAAAATGAATGAACTAGAAATGCGAGCATCCTATTTTTAAAGAGATTTAGGAGTTTTCCATTGACAGTAGACAATAATTGGGCTTGTAATTTCAATATTTTTCACTGTGTAGGAGATATGCTTGTGTATATGCACATATATGAATATTTATCTGCCTTTGTAATGTGAACAAATTATGTGTGCATCTAAACATACGTATATACAAATGAATGCATCTCATATCCCTCTGACTCATGGCTCAGTTTTGCTTAATTCAACACTTTATCAAAGAGGCTATCAGGGAGCAGTTCCATGCTTTGTTGGGGAAAGACAGATATGCCTGTTGAAGACAGTCTTGTAATTGGAAATAGCAAAGAGCAAAATGCTTTTAAGTCCACCATCAATATAAGCGTACAAAGCTGTGTTCGCTGGTTAGCTTTTAACCTGCCACAACTGTGCATTCTTGAGTTAGGCTACATACTCTGAGTAGTTCCAATGCATTCAGTGGGTCTACCCTGAATGAGCAAAGTTAAGTAGGTGCATAAGTGTTTTCAGGCTTTAGGCTTTACGAGCTTTCATAATTAGTGCTCTAGACAACATTAATTAAAGAGTACTTTAGAAAGAATATAGCTGTTTAAACCTCTCTAGTGGTTTGCATCTTATTCAAGGATCCTAATCAATGCAACACATAGATAATCCTCTCAGAAAGCGATGCCATCTCGATATGATTATAGTTTAATGTAACCTGTATGCATCTTTGCAATTGCATATAATAAACATAACTTTATAGAAAGTCACTTTAGTTCAAGGATAATTAAATAAAAGTAATAATGAAAAGCAGTGTATGTTTTCTGGTTGATTGCAGATTTTTGAAAGTATTGTGGTCTATGACAGTCAAATACGATGAAGAGGTGGGATTTCCTGAGGGTACCAATATTTCTCTTGTTTCCTTCTTTAGCCTTGGGTCAGAATTAGAATTTGTATCTCACTTGTCCTCATGTTTGTTATTGTGTAGTTGAGGGAGAATTAAAAAAAGCACTGTTTAATAGCTGTAAAATTCTTTTATGAACAAAAAAGACTTATGGAAATCTTAAATAACTGATTTATTGTGGAAAGACTGTTTTGGTTATTATTTTTTGTTCCACTGTGCATACTATATAATATAGTCTTCTGTCTTCCTGAAACTATCTTAGTATCTTGTGGCAAATCTTTTGATGTATGATTGAGAATTATGTTTGACAGTGTAAGATCCCCTGCAGTAGCTCTACCTAAGGCTTAAGCAGTTTTAATTTTTTCCATTACTTACTTTTTATGCTGTCTTTTCCTCTGATATTGAGATAATTTCCAAACGCTGACAGAGAAAATTACTGCATCTTATACTGATAGAGCTGTAAAGGCACAATAAAATTTGACATCTTCCATTTAGTGAGTTTTTCTTGATCAGAAATAGGACTATTGCTTAGGATAAATTCTCTTGAAGACTAAAGCAGGGAGGATATATTACAAGATTACCTGATGGGTCTTTAATCGCGTGACAATTATAAAAGAAACAATCTCTGTCCATTATTGAAAAAGGAACAAAAGACCAAGAATAGAAAAAGAGGCAGTGACAAACTAAATTATTGAGGAGGTGGAGGTCTCTTGTGCTATTTAAAAAACTCTTACCCGTGTCTAAAGGTGCTCAACATAAAGGGGAAACTCAGACATTTCCTTGAGCTTCTTTTCATCTGACTTTGTATGTTAATTCTTCTAACATTAAGAAAATACTGAAAGGCTCCTGGACAATTTGGGCATCTGCTTGTTTCCTGGTAGTGTTTTCTGAGTGCCTGCAGGGTATGAGGTGTGGAAATAGACCTCAGCCACTGGCAAGGCTGAAGGCTGGCCTGGAGTGGCAGAGAGGAGAACAGCAGCAATCCTTTGGGTTAAGGGACAGTTACCCAAACCCACAGAAACTCAAATCTTCAAAATAGTGATACGGGTCTTGAAGAGGGACAGATACAAAATTCTATAGCTCTGTAAAGTCTATTTCTCCATTTCCTTTGAAAGACCACTTTCTTTACAGTGTGTCATTTCACTCCCTCTCAGCGCTGCTCCTGCAAATTCCACTTAGTTAAATTAAGCTCCACTATGAAATCCTGATTTGGCACGATAATATAGTAATTATGAACCAGGTAAGTTTGAGTCATCGTTTTTTCCTCTGTCCTCAACTCTGTGCCAGTGACTGCTGATTATAAATACTATTAGTGAATCAGAAATCAGCACAGTGTACTCAAGTTTCTTTTCAAATAAGGGTTTTTTTTTCAGCATTCAGGTTCCCCATAGGCTTTTAATCAAGGTTATGGGAAAGTCCATAAACTTTCTGCTGAATATTTAACAAGCTGGAGGTCACAGCAGACATGAGGTCCCGAGGACAAGTGAAATGAGATTGCAATCAGAAGAACAGAGGAGACCTCTAGTAAGCAAAGCTTTGTCAACAGATGTTATCTAGCAGAACAAACACCAGAGTCACGTTTTCAAGCTTCTCTTGTGAGACATAATTTCCCTAGTATAAACAGCCATAAAAAGGGGTAAATAGAAATGTGTGGTTGCATGAGGTTTAGCCACTGGATTTCATTGAAATGATAATTGAAATCCAGTCTGAAAAGAATGTAAGGGAGACTTTTCATTATAGTTATACTCATTGCTTTTTTACTGACCTCAAATCCAAATTTCCTAGCACCTTTTTAGAATAAATTCTGTAAACAACCTCCGTTGTACTGAACTGTGATGCTGTTTATATGCTTTTAGCCAAGAACTTTGGCTTGCTACATCTTTAGAATTGAGCTATTTTTAACGATACAGTTGTGACAATATTTTTCCATATGCAACCAGGAAAGCAATCTTGCAGAAGCCCTTATCCATGCCTATCCAGCAGCTATAAAAATGTAATTACAATATTCTGCATAATGTATAGGGTGTATATTCAGGGATGCTATCTATAATGGCAGCCTGACATGCATGTAGAGGCTACATGAAGTTTGCACCATGATTTCACTTTGCAGCAAAGAGCAGGAGTGAGACAGTGCCACCGAGCTGCTGTGTCTGCAGGAGCTGTGTGGCAGCGCAGGCTGCAGCCGGAGCCTCTCAGATGATACCAGATTGCAACATCTGGTTTTTGGTGAGCCTTGGAACTAACTGTCCCCAAAAAGTTCTCTTCCCCTTTACTAGTGGTATTTTAAATGCGTATTTCCTGAAACTGGTATACTGTTTATTTTACATTTGTAGCAAAACGTCACTGAAAGTTTGAACACTTAGCAATATAGTTTCACAGACTGTTCTGAATATACACAGATATAATGCCTGTTTTAAATACCTGTTATAAAGCCAAGTTGTCTGTGCCTCTTTGTCTGATGAGAGTGGTGAGACACACGTTGCCCAGAGAAGCTCTGGTTGCCCCATCACTTGGAGCGGTCAAAGGCAGATTGGCTGGTGCTTGGAGCAGCCTGTTGTAGTGGAAGGTGTCCCTGCCCATGGCAGGGGGTTGGAACTGGATGAGCTTTAAGGTTCCTTCCAACCCAAACCCCTTTGTGTCGGAACCATTAAACTATTTACCCTCAAAACTGTGCTAAATTTAAGTTGGCGTTGTAGCTCAAAAGCTGAGCACATCCCATTTCTATTAATAGAATACACTCTGTTTTGCAGTAAATCTGATTAGACAAGGTAGAATATATTCATAATATTGTCTTTGGCTTAATGATCATAGAAGAAAGGCTGATACCATGCTAAATGTTCTCCCTCCTTTTATTATACCACATACTGTTAAAGAGTCCAAATGTTAGCAATTCTATGACAACAGTTCTAGGTCTGCAATGATTCCCAACAGTCTTTCATAAATCAAATAATTAAATTGGGGATTTATTTCTAAGAATTAGGTGTATTGTTCCTTTTATAATTTCTTTTCATTTTCATCGAGGGGAAAAGATAGCCCACAGGAGAATTGTAAGCAAGCTGTTAATTTTTGTGACAAAACATTTGAGACATATCTGTTACAAAGATTCTGGGTTTTATAGCACTGTTATACCCCTCACCATTCAGGGAATGGATTCTTTAGTTCAAATATCTTGGTGAGCGCTTCCAGCAGGGAAGACTAAGTGTGACACTGTGTTTTCTTCATCAAATGCCAAGAGCTGGAATCCCTTTTCTCTTCCTAATGAATGAGAACTGCTCATCCAGCCTGGCTGGGCTCTCCATCCCAGATGCAGTATTGATACTGCCACACACTGTAATGGTGAAAAATTTATGCACCTCAGGAGTAGAAGTTTTTGCATGACTTCTTTCAAAACAGGGAAGAAAACACCTTTTTGGGTATACTCAGACTTAATGAAGGGGAGGCTTCTGCAGGGGGTTATGCAGGGTGAGGGTAACATTTCCAGTGCAGGGCTGACAGCGCACGATCCATCACCTCTTGCTTTTTGATCTTGCTGTCAATCACCTTTGCCAATCCATAAATAACTCCTGATGAAAAAAGTCAGCCTTTGCTGTATTTACAATTACAAGGCAACAATTTGAATCGTGCTATTTTGAAGTCTAGTCATAAGCTAACAACCAGGCATTGCAGCAGGGAGGTGTCTGATAAAAATGCTGGAAACCTGAAGGAAAGGCTGGTTAATAAGAAATGTATTTGCAGTGCTTCCCTCATAAGATAGTTGTGATTCACCTGAGACTGTACTGCTTTCAAGATAGAAGAGCTGAAAAGTAGTAAATTGTAAACATCCATTGTATATTTTTTCTTTGCCAATCAAATCATGCAGTGATATACTTTCAGTGTAAGATGAAGAGAAACAGGTTCTGTAAGTGATGAAAAAAGCAGAAAACTTGTGTTGAAGATGAATCTTTTGACCCCACTGCACTCAATCAGCCCAGTGAATTTATACAGGTGTTTATGTTTGAACTGTCCTTCTCAGTGGAAACATCACAAGGTAATAGGTGAAAAGCAACCAAAAGGAAGTTTGTGTTAGAGATGTTTGTTATATGTAACAACTCTCCAACAACAACACCAATGACAAAATCAAGAGGAAAATATTGGGTTAAAATAAATGCAAATTTTGGTTTTAAAGAACTCTTCCCTCCCTTTCCCCTCTCTCCTCTCCCCTCCCTGATACCGGTAATTTATAAACTCAGTAGCTATTTTACCAATCCATATAGGATATTTCAGTGTGGAGCTACTGAGTTTAGTTTCTGTCTGTAACAAACCATAATAGTCTCATTATCTTTGATTAGATGTTTTGTCTGTAAAAGAATAACAGACATATTAAAGATAAAAAAAAAACAACCCAAAATTATAATCTCTTCTAACTGATCTTTATTCAACTTTTTTTGCACCAATAATTTATAATAATTTCTCAATCTCTAAATACGTTTCATAAATTTAAACTAAACAGATTAAACTGAAATAATTTACATAAACTTAATTTTATGCGCATGCATGTCACATGTATTTTAAGGAACATATAGAGGTTGAGTTGTCTTGAGAAATAAGTATTTTACAGGACTGCATAATATATCAAGACGTTCAGAATGTTTCATAGTACATATACTCTAACAGCACTTAGCAGTAGTCATAGTTGTTCAGGCGATAGATCATACCAGCTGTTTCTCTCAGCATGGCTTACTCCAGTAGCAGTCTGAGAGTCTCAGTCTCAGGCCTCTGCTGCCTTTGGCAAATGCAGGCTTGGAACTGTCTGACTGAAAAAACCAGCACAAATGTCCATGGAGAAAGATGATTTCCCAAACCACCTCTTCTGGTTCTGTAAGATCCATGAAATGAAAGGAAAAGGGGAGACTAAGATTACAGATCCTCGGCGCAAAATCTTTTGCAGTATCTCTGCAAAATGTTATAAATTATGTGCTTATGAATAACACATCATCATTGAAAAGGTTTCATTTATTCATATGGGGGTATTAATATGCAGCAAGTGCAGTAGGTACCATGTGTATGTCTCATACGTGGAGGGGAAAGTGGTCACCTTCCAGTCTGTGCTCTTTGCATATTCAGTTGTTTTCTCTGGAAATACAAAATACTTTTAGAAGGTTTGAGTTCTTGGAGGTTCTGCGAGGGAGGGTGTTTTGTTTCCTTTAAGGATCGGGGAATATGAATAAACCAAATGAGCGGTGCTATTAAAAAGGATACAGATGAAAGTATTTCAGTGTTAAGTAGGTTGAATAACTTGATCTTGTGGGAACTGGAAATTTGTAAACTGTCTTTGCAGGTTTGGTCACTGCATTAACCGTAACATAGTTATTAGACACAGGTAATTATCTATATTAAAGGAAATATGCATGTGCTGGTAGAAATGAGGTGTACTGGTAAAAGTGAGATACTTCCGTTCTCCATTCAAGATAGTGAAAATATGTATGTATTATCTGAGTTGTTTCACCGAATAGAGAAATAGCAACATCGTGGCTAACAAATATGATAAACGAGGTACACATGCTAAGTGAAGAACAGTATCTGAAAACCTGGCAGGACTGTGACAAGCTTTCCAGATAGCTAAAAAGCAGCAATGAATGAATGTGTAGTATTGCCATATTAGAAGCAGTTACAAATCCTGCATAATGTGAAAATGAAATGGTTTTCAACAGGAGTAGGCGAGGAAGTGCAAAATAATTTTTCCAGAAATGAGATTAGACTGCAAGGATGGTCCAGATGACAACCTGACAGCATCTCTGAGGACTTAGCCTATGTCCTTCATGTCTGATCTATATTTACAAATAAGGGTGTTGTGGAAGGCTATGTGAAAGTTTTTCCAGTAAATGAAATTTGGTACTGTGTTTTTACTTTAGCCCATTTAGCTGTGGTTTTTGATGTAATATAGAGAGATAGGTTGGCTTTTTTCTGGTAGGAAATAGACACTTTCCTGCCTTCTCAGTCTGTAGGCAGCATACATAGCCTCCCATAAGACATTCATCAATATGAAAGAGAACTTAAAAAAAGTTCTCTTTTTCAAGATGGGGGAGGTAAGAAAAAATAGCACTGCTGTTTTGTCCTTGGTGCTGTTTCAGATCTCTTTCCATACTGTCTCAAATGAGATAAAACATAGGTTTTGCCTGGGAAGTTATAAGCAGTTTAATATGTTTTCATTTCTAAGACACTGATAAAATACCAAATGTAGTAAAACCTGATAATACTAAGTTGATGTCTGATAAATGACTTCTGAAAGTATGAAAATGGTGTTACATCATGGGAAAGTTGTCAGATAGTTATAGGAGGGCTGTCAAGCAGTGAAAATGGTAGGGATTTTCAGAAATGAATTTGAGAGGTGAATAGGTATGTTTTGCTCAAATATCTTGTTCATGTTGATATTTTTAACCATTCATCATAACTGTTTATTGTAACTAAGTAATTTCATAGCAAACTTCAAATGATGCTTATATCAAGGTAATATAAAAGCTTATTACATTTTAAGGAGTTTTATTCAATTTCTGTTAGCGACATACTTTAGAGCTGGAATTTTCCTGGCAGTTATGAAAAAATATTTTTTAAGAGATGTTTTGTTTTGGAAACAAATAATAAGGAATTCCTTAATTCAAACCCACCTATTTCTGCCAGTCTATACTCAGTAACTAATTATCAGATGAAATTATGGAAGAGATGGAGATTTGAAGTAAGATTAAACCTGCAATTCCAAGAGCAGAACAAAAGGAAAACAGAACAATAATTCTACAAATAGAAATGAATAAAGGAATAATTCTTCACGTGTATTTTTCAAAGCTATACTGACATTTGTCATTTTGCCAATCTGTTGTTTGACATCACTCACTCTCATTACTCTGAAACATTAATCCAGCAAAGGCATCTCTGCCTTCATAAACTTCCTGGTGTGATTGCTATATGCTGTCACTGATGTCTGAGACCAAAATAACTTTAAGAACAAGTTATATTTGTAAGATTTATAAGTGGAAAATAAGCATTTCATGAAAATTTAATACAAAAAACTATCATCAAGGCCATTCATCTGAAGTGGTTCGGAAATTTTCTGGAATAACAGCCATGGAGAATGTTTTCCTGGGTTTTGGCAAGAGACAATAGTGATTGACTGAACTTGCTGTCCAACTGCAAATGTTAGGTAGACACAACATTACTGCCAGCATTAGAAAATCATTTGCTGTGCAATCTGAGTAGCAAAGGTGACAATGGAAATTGGAGTTGAGAGCTATATGGCTTGCCAGGGACCCATACCCACTTTTGTCCTGTAAATCTGAATTTGCTCGGTTTCATGTTGGCGTGGTTTTGCTACAGCATGCAAATACCTTCTTGCGACATTACTGTGAGATTTTCTTCAGTATGCTCGCAGACATCAGTACATGATCCTGTACTCAATCTTGTACATGCAATTAAAATGGTCCTTAAATAATGTAGAAATCACAGTTACATAATATACATATATATGTGTCAATTAATATAGAAACATAGAATAGTTAAGGTTGGAAAGGACCTTAAGATCATTCAGTTCCAATCCAACTGCCATGGGCAAGGACACCTCCCACTAAACCATGTCACCCAAGGCTCTGTCCAACCTGGCCTTGAGCACCACCAGGGATGGAGCATTCACAGCTTCCCTGGGCAACCCATTGCAGTGCCTCATCACCTGCACAGTAAAGAATTTCTTCCTCAGATCCAGTCTAAACTTGAGAAAATGCTGTTATTCATTCAGCATGGGTAATTAGTTTTAGTTATAAGAAAAAATCTAGTGAAGGTCTCTGAATGGAAGTCAGACAATTCAAGCCTTTTGTCTCTTTTAATGGCTTTTGAGTCCATGCAACAGTGGTTGTGTTAGGTACAAACATAAGGATTTACATTAATATGTGTTTATATTTGTGATTTAAGATGGAAAAAATGTAACTAGCTATTTTTGAATGTGCCTGCTGGAATTCTGAATCTGCTGTCTGCAATTTCAGGTTAGATTCCTCCAGACTTTCCATGGTATTCTGGCTGTGTGTGTGTTTTGCGGGGGAAAAAGAATCTGTGCATACACAAAAGTTCCCAACTTTGCTCCTTTGCAGTTTTCAGAGAAGTCATTCTCTATCTCCCTTGATAACAAATTTTTACATAGCTTTTCTTTTTCTCCTGAATGCCGTGAACTGTCTAGTTAGAGATGTGTCCTGTGCCTTTGTTAACGTTAGGGAATCATTCTCTCTCCAATTCTCCGCAAGGAATTTACTCTTTGTTAAATGTGAATAAAGGATAATTGGCGATTGGTTATGTTTCCAGCTCCTGAGACTTGTGAAGTTCAGTGTTGCTTTATGAGTACAGTTTTCATAGCAGGGACTATTATTATATCAGCAAAACAGAAATCTCACTAATTTATTTTACTGATGACAGGACCTGGTAGCTGGCACTTAGGCTGTTTAAGCTATTATATTACCTTTTTCTTTGGTGTAGCTTTCTGCTTTCCCCAGTAAATGTCATATGCAGACAAATTAATAATTTGTTGTCACTTCTTAAAACAAGGAATAAGAGAGCTGCAAGGACCGCTGCAATGGCAGAAACCAGGGGAGTGTCTCTGAGTCAACCCTCAAAATATACTGATAGAATCCAACAAAACTTAAGTAGCCTCTTACAGTTGTTTACCACCTTCAGTGCATTAATAATAGATAAACATTCAGTGGTGCTATCAAGTTATGTTTGTTCTGTCCCTGTGATTAGGGAGAGCATCAATATTCTGAAACGGAGTATACTGTAGTGTAGGCAAGCGTATGAAGCCTTTTCTCAGCAGGAGAAGCATGGGTTTCATCATCCACTTATCTATGTGTCTGAACAAACCTCTGTAGCCTGTCAAGTAATTAAACACATCCAGAAATGATCTTTTAATATGTGCTTCAGACTGGGAGTTTCTGAAGAGCCAGAAAGTGTGAAGTAACTAGTGTCCATTGAATACTGTAGTAGGTTTCTTTCCATGTCTGGCAGAAATGTCTTCTTCCAAATAATCTGCATTATATTATCACTTGCAGAGGCCACGATATCTCTCTTTAAGATGCTGGGTGCCCTCAAAGTGGTTCAGTATAGCCCTTGTTTCCTACTAGGTTCAATGGGAGTTCGATCAGTGAGTTGCTAGCTAAAGGTGAAGGCTTCACCTGTCAGAAAGTACTTTTTGTTCTGCAGGATTTGATCTTGCCATGCAGATGGACTTGCTCGTAGAGGACACAGTGAACCCACTTAGCTGCAGTTGGACATAGCTAGCTGTCTGGCTGCTGCTTTTAATTAAATCGACCACCAGCCAAACAGCTTGGCTTGTTTCCATGGCCTTGTTTCTTAGAGGGCTTTTCTCTCCCCAGTTTGTCCAAGGATAATCTGAATGCTGCAGCTTATTTGTGATTTTGACTAAATAGTACATTGCTTTATTCTTGGTAGTTTTATTAATCTTCATTAAGCTCATGACCAATCTGGACATAGTTCCTTAATTTTGCTTTCATTTTTATTGTAGTCCTTAATGAATAAAATCAACTTTATCATTGGCAGAAGTACTGTGAGGAGTAAAACATTTTTCAGAGCAAGGATATTTTTACTCAATGGGTGTGCTTGTTATAAAGAGTTATAACACATTTAAAAAAAAATAAGCTTATTCAGTATGGAGTTATTTGCTGGTACCTTGATGAATTAGTTTACAAATTATGGTAGTCAGACATATCCTATTATTTAAACAATGGCTTATTTTAAGAAAGTTCATTTTTAAGGTAAGCAGTCAAGTAATGCCTTATATGGAGATGGGGGAATACTTAACCTTGGGTACAACATTAACTCCAGTGAGCTTAATGAATTATTCATGCTATTATCCACCTTGAGAGACATCAAATTGCTCTGCACTGTCTGCAAAGTGCAGTTTATCAAAAAGTAATAGTTTGGTGAATTGTATTTTTATATCTGAACATTAAACTGAACACAGTAGTATGAAAGCCACTGGTGAATATACCTATGTAATCCATGCAGAAGCGAGGTCCTGCATGGCATTTCCTAATCCACTTGCAATCATAATTAATTGTTTGTTTGCAAGGGGTGGCCTGATAGACAAAAATAATTTGATATTCAAAGATTCGTATACCAACAATAGAGGATGTAATCACTGCAAGCACTAACCTTTTTGCATAGAAGCTGTTCATTTTGGTTTCTGGAGTTAGGTCCAGCACCTGAAGTGTGAAGTTGGCTTCTCCTCTATTGTACATGTTTTTTTACAGATGGAAACCAAAATGTTATTTGCCTTTCATTATGCAATTCTGAAAGGAAAGTGTCTATTTGAAAAGCTTGACTGAGAATGGCACTGGCATCTTTGTTGGCAATAGCAAAGTTTAGGATCTTCAAGTTATTTTTCTGCGGTCTTCAGACATGTGCTCCCCACAAATGTTTTCTAGTTTTCTTCCCTCATTCTCAAGTCTCATTTAGCAGGCTATTTAGGTACATATACCTAATTATGAAGCATATAGACAGTACTTAATCAAAAAAACACAAATTCTGCTGGTGACACCAGGCTTGGAGCCACGTATTGATGTATTGGCTCTTCCTTCTTCTTCCCTCATCATTTATTGCAGCTGGAAGGTTAGAAGAGAGCACTGCTTGTGCTCCTGATCCCTTAACCAGTCATGCTGAAGCCCTGGAGTTTCTCTTGATTGCTCATGGGCTTCTTGCTGCAACTTCAGTGCTGTCTACATGAAAAGTCAGTGCAGGATGATAATAATCTGTGGGCCACACCAGGTTAGGAAGCTTTCTCTTCCCACCTTTAACGGGGTCCCAGGGGGCAGCAGACTTCCCTAAGTGGATTCAGTCTGCTTGCTGGACCTTCTGTTCCCTTCAGCAGGAGTCTCCTATGGCAGTGACCCATCTCTTTTTCTTTATGGAAGCAGGTTTGATGCAGGGCATGAGGCAGCTTTACCTTGCTGACACCTCTGTTTCTACTTTGTAAGTTCTGAAGCTGTGGCCCTCCAGACCTGTTGGCCAAGAGCCTTGGCACACTGCAGCCTGCACTAAGAACAAAATGGGAATGCCTGCAAATGCAGCAGCTTCCTTCTTTCCTCTCACAGCTGTCTCGTGCTGTGAAAACTGTTTTCAAATAGCTCAATTTTATACCAACTGAATGCACATTCTGCAAAAGTGTGAGGATTATTTTTCTTAATAGCTTAATGCTTTTAAGACATCCTGTGTATAAAAATATGGGTGTATTATATGCATACATATACACATTTCTATTTTTAAAATAACATTAAGTATGTCATCAATATTCAGAGAATGTAAGAAAGAGCGAGAACAAATATTACACTGTTTATTTTCTACTCAATAGACTGCTTTTCATAATCTAGAAAGGCCACCTGGGTAGGCTTCACATAGGAAGAGACAAGGTTTGAGCACAGAATTGCATGCTTCATTCCATAGCTTAAATACATGTCTACGTACAAATATTTACACTGTCCACTTTCTCTATGGGTTGTTCACTCTCTGCACCTTAACACGGTATTAATATACTTTGTTGTTGAGCTTATCGTGTTAAAAACTGTGTTTCCTTAGTAGCTGTATGTAATGCTTAGAAGGAAGGGGGAGAGGGAGTGTTTGAAGACATCATTTTGGTGTCTGAACACAGATAGATGCAGAACTCCCGCAGAAAGAGATTTATCATTAACTAAAATTCAGAACATCAAAAAGATTCAAATTGAACCCTCTGGCATCTTCAGCTCCATATCGAGGTGGTATTACCCATTTCTGAACTTAGGCACTAATTGCTTTTGTCTGTGAAATGTCTTTTAACCCATTAAAAATGCTCAGGGCAAACCCCATGTATTTTATGGATTTAGTTCCTAATACTTTGTAACTCACAAGATCTGAGAACGATGATAAATCTCTAAAGACTCCCATAATCTGAGTCTCATATTTTCCTTGTGTACTATGCTTGTGGCATGAACTATGATTTTTATATATATATATATGTGCATGAGAATGCATTCACTAATTTTAAATACCCAGATAATTTTAAATAACCAAATAATTTCAAATAACCAAATAATTTCAAATAAATAAAAGTTCTTGTGGAAAGCTGTTTACCACCTGAACATCCAAGTACACATAAGCTTTCCTGGCTACAGAAATACAAAAATGAATTGGATAGATAGCAATTTGCCTCAGTTCTAACTTTTGCCAAGAGACTTTTAATCAAAAGACTTAGAAGTTCTCCAGTCAAAGTCAAGGCTCAGAGGAAGATGTAGGGACCACTGCAGATCCCGATCTCTCAAATTATTATGTGTGACAGCAAGAAGAAATTGTAAATATTAAACCTGAATCTATGTCACAGTGTGGACTCAGAGAGCTAGAGCAGCATTGTATGTTTCTGCAGCCAACTGGAGTGTCCTGTGGGTTATTTTACAGGTTGCTCCTAAAGCATTTATCAAGCCTACCATTACAGAGTACTTTTGATTAGGCTTTTATTTGTAGACCTAATTTCACTCTTGTGTTTTGACTACTCAGTGTTTTTTGGAGCATCTTCTGTCTGATTTCAGAACTTGTAATTTTAAAATCACTTTATCTGGAATACGGAAGGCTCAGTGTGATATCTGACAGTTGTGTATACTACAAAAAAAAACAGTCTTCATAATGATTTAAATTAAACTATGTTTATCTGCCACAAACTTTTTTCCAATAGAGATTGTGCTCATCTTAAAAATATTGGAGAATGGGAAGGAGTATTCAGAAGTTTCTCTGAATAGCAAAAGACATCTGCAGAAATGATTATTTTTTTTAGTCTGTGCTGGTTTAGTTGGGGGTTTTGCATCTTGGTTGAGTAGGGCACCCTGAGTGCCCTTCATCTAACTATGCAGGTGATACTCTGAGCATGGTCACCGTAGCAGAAGAATCCTAGGTGATGAATTAGTACATCGGGGCTTACAGAGGTGGTCAGGAATAAAAAGGAACAGGACTACAGAGCAAAACAGCCTTGTTGTTTGTTTTAGTTCTTATTATAATAACAGCTTTGCATTAATCTATTTAATACTAGAACAGAACTTTGCTGACTATATGAATTTGAAGCAATTATTAGGCTTTCCCCCACCAAACATACTTTACAGAGTAATACATCATCTTAGTGCTTTGCCTTTATTTCCAGACTGGGTAAGAATTTCTTTCAGATGGAGCTTATTAGAATAGGTTGTATATATGTATATGCACTGTATTATATACAATAGTATACCTATGTGTGTGTCATTGTACATATATTTAACATCTGTCATATCCAATTCTTCTATTAACTTTGCTGTTTGTAATCTGTCAAAGACTTTTTTAAAAAGGAAGGGGAAAGGTTAACTAAAATAGGCAATGAGAAATACACATTGGTACTATGTTCATTAGCGATCCCTCAAGTATGTGCCATGATTCATACAATATCAAAAAACTTTTGAGAAAGTTTAAGGAGAAATTTTTTGCAAAAATATTTGCCATATTTTAAGCACAAATCCAATAACATAGAATGAAAATTTCAATGCCATCTGAAGTGAATGAAAATATAGCAATTTAAAATACTCCTCTTTGAAAATCTTAAACACAGAGGTTTTTTAACTTTAATCACAATAGAACTGATGAAAAAAACCAAGTAGTTCAGATGCGTATCTTGAGCCAAGAGAGTGGAGACAATCAGGATTTGCTAATTGTAAATCACCCTACTACTGTACGGAATACCACGGCAAATAACACTTGTCATGGGTTCAGCAGCAGCAGTCAGTTTTCTCTTTTTTGTAGTAGCTGGTGCAGCACTGTGGTTTTGGTTTTCGGCTTAGGAACAGCGCTGATAACCCCAGTGTTTATAGTTATGGCTTAGAATGTTCAGGCTGACCAAGGACTTTCTGAGTTCATGCTCTGCCAGGGAGGAGGGGAAGCTGGGAAGAGGCAGAGACAGTGCACCTGACCCAAACTGACCAAAGAGGTGTTCCATACCACAGCATGTCATGCCCAGGGTGTAAAAACAGAGAGCAGAGACCCGGAAGGGTGCAGGGGGTGTGCACTGCATGTTCGGGACTTGGTATCAGGTGATGGGGGTGCACTGCTTGGTTGGGCTGGGTGGAAATTAGTTGGTGAGTTGTATTCTTTCCTTGTATTTGCTTTGTCATTATTATTATTGGTGGTAGCAATAGTGATTTATGTTATACCATAGTTACTAAAATGTTCTCATCTCAACCTGTGGGAGTTACACTCTTTTGATTCTCCTTCCCATCACCCGGGACTGGGGAAGAAAGAGAGGGGAGTGAGTGAGAGAGCAACTGTGTGAGTTTGAGGGGCTTAAACCACGACAGCGCTTACAGAACAATCTGTAGCTGTCGCTCTTTTGCTTTTATAGAATCCAATCATTTAATAGCAAGTTTTCTTTTTATTAATGTCTCCTATATTATTTTCTTAGACTGTGTTTCCTTTGAGATTATGAATGCTCAATTGCAATGCAGAAGTCATAGGAAATATATATGTACACCAATGTTTTCCTTAGGGTTTTTCTGTCCGTGTTTGTCTTAGTCCTTTGTCCAATCCCAAACAAAGCAATTTCTACTTAATTTTCTTTTGCAAGTGGTCCTGAGGTAAAAAATTATTGCAGGTACTCAGAGATGCCACATCATATTGAGAAATACGTAACTACTGCACTTACCCCATTACATTGGAGTAAGGTCAGTTATTATAGTAAATGTTACTGTAGGTTGTATGTGTTATTAGCTAGTGCTGGAATTGATTCTTCAATTCACAGAATGTATAAAATGTTTTAACAAATTCTGTGATTTATTTAACATTTTTTAATGAGTAGCAGGCATAATTAACATGAAATAACAAAGATGAAATAAATTCAATCAATTCTGGGTTTGAGGGTGGGAAAGGGGAATAATATTCTACAAATTCAGGAGGAAAAGTTTATGGATTTTGATTCAAAGCAGGCTCAGCAGATGAACATATTCAGTCACATACAGCTACCTGATATTTGGTTGTCAAAGACCTTGGACTGTGCTGGAAGCAGATATATTTACCTCTCACATTTACAGAGGGGTCAGGACTGAGGTCACGAACAACAGAGTGAAAGAAAGCTCAGATTTGCCTGGTAGCACTGTATCTGGGGATGAAGCTCTGCTCTGCCAGAGTTCAATTTCTAGTGCTCGCTGACCCTTACTCTGTTATAAATAATCAGAAATATTCATTACAGAATGGCAATAGCTTCAGAGAAGTGGTGGAGTATATATTATAAAGGGAAAAATACATCCAATTCTCATAACTCCTTTGCAAATTGTATTGGAAAGCCTTCAGCTGCATATATTCATATCCTGCTTTAAGAAATGCTACAAATAATGTGATGAGTTGAATTATCCTCAAATAATTCAGTTCATGTGGATGTGTATGCACCTACTTCACTGTGCAGAAGGTTATCATTTTCTGTTTTCATACTGGTACAACATATTGAAATATTGGAAAAAAATCCTTTAATTTCATGTCAAGTATCACTATTAAAGACAGAAAGTCCTGTAGATTGGGTAGTGCTAACATGGTGCTACCTGATTTTCCCATTTCTGTGCCTTTTTGGTTTTCTCTATAAGCTTCTGTCACTCCCATGTATTGAAATTTAGTGAAGGGCACTCTAGAAAGCATCACGAGGCTCGCTCTTTGTATTAATATTGCATTCTGAGAATGGTTTTCTTTGGATACTTTTCCAGTCATTCTTGTGAAACTTGTTATATGTTTGGAGGGGGGAGGAGAGTGTGGCGTGTGCATTTCTCTGCAGCCATAAATGATAGAAGCACTGTTGGGTTTGGAACTCACTGCTGCTTTGGTTTTGTTTTTCTCACCATGGAAAATGGAATTCCATAATGCATTTGCAAGCTGATGCTTTAATAAGAAATGAGTTGCACAGGAGCAAGGAATACAAGATTCAAAGACTTATTCAGGCTTTACTGTGGTCTATGAAATACCATAACAACTGAATTTCCAGTAAGAGCAAGAAGTCAAATTTACCTTTTCAATGCAGTGCAACGCAAGAAAGGCAGTTATTAAGTTTTGTTAATTTTTTTATTCACTTTAACTATTAAATATCTACTTACAATTTCTACCTTCATCATTTGCTTTTGGTTAAGACCACAGAAGTCTGCTAAGTTGTAACATTTGCAAATGTTCAATTTGCTACTGAAAAGAATTAAAATCTTCTGTTATAGGCTTCAAGCACCAGTAGAATTTAGAAGCTTTAGCAAAGACAGTTCTCCAACTAAGTTCTCATTCCATGGTTTAGCTCTTAAATTATCTGTGCGTTTATCTTTATTGTCATTAATATTCAGTACACCTCATATATAAGATTGGTGGTAGTGACGCTGCAGTATATTCACAGTGTTTTCTGAGGCATTGAAGCAGCACTTAAGATAGCTCGGAGGGTAATAGTTTTATTTTGAATCAGAGTCACAGAACCATGGAATGGTTTGAGTTGGAAGGAACCTTAAAGCTCATCCAGTTCCAACCCCTGCCATGGGCAAGAACACGTTCCACTAGAGCAGGTTGCTCCAAACCCCATCTGACCTGGCCTTGGACACTGCCAGGGATGAGGCAGCCACAGCTTCTCTGGGCAATCTGGGCCAGCACTTCACTGCAATTGTTTGTATTAGTGATGCTTATATTTGCTTCAATAATGATTTATGTTTGGGTTGGTTCTTTAATAAGAAGGGACAATTCTGGTGTCCACAGTTGAGTGAAAGCTAACCATGCTATATGTAGCAGTGGCTAATGGAGACTCTTGTGATTAGGAAACTCAAGCACAGGTAAAGAGAGTCTACAGGAAGGGCTTTGGCGCATATAGATTGAAGTCTGATGTTGTTTGTACATGGTAAAGTTTGTATTTACAAGGCAGTAAATGTAGATTGGAAATTACATCCCATTCAGTGATCCATACTTGCTCCCCTTGTAGATTCTCTACACTCAGTGTCGTTCTCTTTTGAAAAGAGAGAGTGAACTCTCACAGAGGTTTCTTATGGCACATTAACAGTGTCTACAAGTGGAGCAAGTGCAGAGTCCCTTATAAATTTACTGCCTTATTTACTGCATAATAAGTTCCCAAGGGAGATAAAGTCTCAGGTGCAGTGATCCATAGAGGCTAAGAAGAAATTGGAGGCAAGCGGACTCACCAACATTCTTCAACTGATTGCTCATAAACCTTGGAAAAATACCATTTTAAACTCTGAGACAGCCTAATTTTATCCGAACAGTGCACTTTTTAAACTTCATGTTACCCTAGAAATCTTCATGTGTTGCCCTGGTAATTTATGTGATGTTCCTTTGCAGGAACAAAAATCTATCTTACACTTAACTCTTTTTGATAATTAATTCCCTCCCATCTGCTTACAGCATGTATGGTAGAACTGTGCTTGAATTTCCTTATTTGCTCATGCCTTGGAGTCATCTTTTAATATAAATAGCTGTGAGCCTCCCAGTGATTTTGAAATGAGCCTTTTTCAGTTTCTGGCCAGCATGTCCAAGTCATAGCCCTTGCTGCAATTTTTAGAGTGCTGTTAAGGGAATTCAGCCTGACCTTTTATACTATTTAATAGGAAGGTACAAATTTTACTTCATATATGATCCATCCTGCTTGTGAAATATATTCTGAGAGCAGCGTGATCAGGTTCACATAAACAGAAGCATTGTATCTTTGAGTTTATCTGGTGTCTTCTCTCTGAGAAACTCCACAACATTTTTGCAACTAGGCAATAATTTCCACCTAATAAATAATTCCAGAGTGTTGCTGCTCTAACCAGCTTAGTTTATTTAGCACAAGATAAGAGCCGCTCCATATTTCCCCTTGCCCTGGGTAATGCATTGCGCATTTATGTAGGGATAGGGGTTTTTAAACATTTCTTAGGAGTTATCTTTTGACCCAGTTTTGGGGGTAAATGTATCCAACTTCTGCCTTGCTTGTCTGATTTATTGTGAAGCGTGCCACAAGCCAGAAGAGAATTCCTCCAAAACAAAATGATACAGGAACAAAGTAGCTGGCCACTAACTAGGCTATTCATGAAACCTCAGTAAATGAGCTCCGTTGACTGAGGATTCATTGCAGCTTTCCTGACGTGTCATGGACTGCAGTATTGTTTTGCTTTTTGTGCAGGGAAATAAGCAATGGACTTACAGTGGATAAAAAGATCTAAACATGTATCTGATGAATAAAATGTGTGCATGCAAGGTGTGAGTGCACCTGGTTGTCTGGAAAGATAAATTTGGCCTTTGTGAGTTACAGCTGCCAGTGGCAAAGGTTTCACTTGGATTTTACAGAGATAAGTAAGGTGATTCTTTGTCACTTGACTGTTCCTTAGGAGGTCTGATCATCAGTTAGGCTTTTATTCTAAATCGGTTTATTACTTTTTATTATTTGGAACTAATGACAGACAACTAGTAATAGACACATTTTAATATATGAAACATTACTTTAAAATGATCCCCATCAAAGCCAGTATTGAAAACTCCTGGAAGTTCTTTTTTTAATTAATAATACAAAGTGAAACATGCATCAGTTGCATTCATGTGCTGTCAGCTACTCTAATGAGCTGTTCCTTTGTCATAGTAACTCAGATTATTCTCATCCTGTTAAGACCCACCAGGCAGTGACTTTGTTGAAATCTTCCACACGTTTGTTTGTACAAACACTGGAAATTTGGCTCTGTAAAATTAAATTAAAATACCACTTTTTGATGATGCTCTTGCATTTTCAAATTAAAATTTTTGATCTAAAAACCAGAATGAAGGTATGTTTTGAAGTTATTTCAAATAAATGGTTTGTTATTTAAATATCAAAATCTTTGATCTTCTCAGGACGTTTTCTTTTTCACAAACAACCCCATGCAATCAATGAAAGGGATGATATTTTTTTTAATCTGAGTAATTACAAATGCAGCTAAAAAAGTTTCAGTGTTCCAAAATAACTGAAAAAGAACACGGATGATTAGTTTTGTGAGGGCTTTTTACATCAGATGGTCTATTCTAAGACAGGACACATGGCAGGGATCCTAGGCAACTGCATGGCAGTATGGGTGCTATTCAGCTTAACTACAGGAAAAAGTACAACTCAGATGATGTTGCTGGTTGCTTTAACTTGTCCTGCCCACTCGTGGGGAAGGCTGCTGGTTAATTCATGCTGTGGCATACAGAAATGTGGATTAGAATCACCTTTGGTTGCTTTTAAATTACAAAACTGAACTGAATAATTCACATTTCATAGTCCTCCATATACAAACCTCTCTACAAGTACTTTTTGTATTAATATGCGTCAAAAATCGATGCTTTTGTGTTATGTACTTTCAAGTTCATTACCGCTGCAAAATGTAAGCCACGGAATGAATGAAATCGTCATTGTGAATTTTGGCATATTTTGCTGAAAATACATACTTGACTATATACAATGTACCTTAAAAACCTCATTTGCAGTTAGCATTAGGCTGTCAATCCCAGAATAGACGGCCTGATACTAACTAGCTAATGAGATTTAGATATATGACTTCACGTAGTTGTGGTTCAGTAGTTACTGTTTGCTCTGGAGTGTGTGGAGAAAAATACCAAACCTCTGTCAGGAGTTCTCACAACTGCTGTTGTAGGTCAGGCAACGTCAAATAGTAAAAAATCATCAATTCCTGAATTTGCTTCTCCATGTCATGCCTGCTGGGAACAGTGACTGGGAAACTCTCTCTGATCTTGCTTATACTGTCTCAGTTTAAATATACTATCCTGCATTTCTAGATGCATATGTTTAAATTCTATCTTTAGGAAGACAAATATGCAGATTTCAGAGCCAGTGAGCAGGCAGAAACCTTTGTAACGTCATATTGGTGTTTTTCCTTATTGTAATCACAGCGCAGCAAATTAGATTGTTCAAAGCAATACTTATTCAGGAAAAGGCTTGATCAATTTTCTTCATAACCTCTTTCCCTATCTTACCCAAATAATTCATCAGCACTATTCAGTTTATCTCCATAAAGCTTCTTGTGTGGGTTGTGATCTGATTCCATTTTAAAACAGGAAGCACATGCAGAAGACTTAAGAAAAGGCCTTTATCATCTAGAAACTCTCTGATGGACAGGAAATTGTCCTTACTGTGGTCCAGTTCTTCAGTCACCCGGCTGTTCATTCTATTCCGTCTAGTTTTGACTGAAATGTTAATGTAATGCAATGACTATAGTAACTCCATAGTTAAACTATTTAAATATTCTGTTCATAGGCAGTTTCATGTCATTTAAAATCCCTTCTTTTGCTTTGAATCTTATTTATTCGTTAAAGAAAAGCTCTTTTATTTACTCATATCTACTACTTTCTCTTCATTTCTTTTAACAACTCATCTTTATCACTGGTATTCTAGTCATAAACCTAAGTACAAGCTTTGCAATCAATGCTACCAAAAATGATGACTTTCAAAATGAAATTGGGATTAATTGCAAATGTTATCTAGTTCCAGACTGTGATTTAATTGCCTTGTTTTCATATGAATAACTTATATGGCTTTAGAAATGAGCACTTTTCCCTCTGTTTATCTGAAGGTAGACTGGACAATTTAGCAAACCAAGGATCTGGGAAAGTACTGCTTCCTTTTTTAGGCAAGAAGTGAGCGCCAGCACAGTCATGGTTTGAGAGCACTTTAGAGTATATGTAATAAATTACAAACCAAAGTGTATGGACAAAACCTGAAAAACAAATTCTCCAATAGTTTATGCTTTTTACTGTGATCCATCACTGAATAATAGTTTATAGAAACAAACTGCATAGATTTCAATATTCTATTTGCAAGTTTAAAATCTTAATGGGACCTAAACTATTGTTTTCTCTTATCTTTTTTTTTGTCTGTTAAATGTTGATTAAAATGTAGTTTCTGGAAATACAAATAATTAAAAATACCCCAAAACCTAATAGCAAAATATAAACATGAAACTGTGATAAATTACAAGAAATTACAGTTTTATTAATTAGGTTTTATGATTAACATTGTGGGCTTTTGGGAAAACCCGCCTGGTGAGAACTTGTACTTCTTTAATTATTATAGCCAAGTGCAATTTCTGTTCAAGAAATTGCAGATAGACTAAAGGACTTTACAGTTGGAAAAGGATAGATGGAGTCTCTGTTTACACAGCTATGTCTATGTCAGTTTTTCTGAGCTGTAAATTGTCATGCGGTCCATAAATAATTTCTGACTCCTGACATTCCCAGGTAATGAAATCTATAAAAGTACAAGCATTACATTACTGCTGGTGGTGATCCACTCCCTTATAGTGAGACAACACTTATAAATATCCTCAGGTTTCAAGTGCAATTCTAATTAAAACCTAGAATTTGTGTCAAGTGCCAATTAGTTCATAATTCCCACAGAGCACATGGAAAATCTAATCTTCCTCCCTTTTTTCTTACCCTTTCAATGATAGCACAGCAGATGCAAAGCTTCGTGCTGCTGAAACACCAGCTGCAGAGGATACCTTCAGTGGAGCAGCATTGAGCTGCATGAAGCTGCCATGCCAGCTGGGGCATTCAGAACCTTGCTACCTTTCCCTGTTCCATTACTAAGATATGCCCAGATATATCTTTGCCCAGGTCAGATGCTCCTAACCTGTCTCAAGCTGTGTACATGCTACCATTAAATTATTGGATTTTTTGGTAGATTTACTTTCTTTCCAGAGCACTATAGGGAGATTATTCCGTTTTAGTGCAATAGTGTAGGCAGCCTACAGAATTTCTGTATATGGAAAGTCAGCTTCTAGTGTCTTCCTAGTAACAACTCTTTCTGGAGCTAGGGAGGCAAAAGTTGTTGATAATCATAATGAGCATATTAAGCCTCATCATGAGTTTAGTTCCATCAGGAAAAGTTTTAGATTATTTTCTCATCTCTTCTATTCTGTTGAGAATAATTAGTGGCATGATAATCTGCTTACCTAAACGAGGAATAATAATTACTTTCTAATCCCAATACAGTGTGTGATTTAAAGCAAGGCCATTACACTTTTAAGTGAGTTTTTGTGGTGTTGTGGTTTTGTTTTTTGATTTTGCGTTGATTTTTTTTTCTCATTAGAATTAGGAAAGACATAAGTGTAAAACAGGCAATGCAGTCAGTTAAGTTGTTCTGGGCTGCTTTTCATGAGCACAGTGCCACTGAGCTTGCTTGGTGCTCTCATGTCTAATAAGGCTACAAAAAGTTCCAGACAGGACAGATTTGTAACTGCAATTACAAGGGTATGTTTCCAGCAAGATGTCTATTCAGGTATGTGCTTAACATGGCATTACATCGTAATAAGTACCAGTACCCTTGCCCTTCTGATTGTCATTGCAGCTGAAGTATGTAGGAGCAGACAGCAAGGACACTTCCAGGACTCTGATTCCAAAGTGAATAATCTGCTGCATTAACAACACCATTATGTATTTGCTGAAGATACAGAGATAACTTGTAATGTTTATGATAGGAATGTCTGCCTCTAGTGCTTCAGCTCCTTTATACACAGTAAAATCAATAACGGTCTTAGACAGTTTTATAGTTTTAAATATTCCAGACACCTGCGCTGGCGCAGAAGCTTGTTGTTTCTGAGGAAAGCAGGTATGCATTTGGTGTCATAAATACGCTACAAGCTATTCTCTTAGAAGCACAGAAAGATACATGCTGAAAACTTCATGTCCCTATGTTCCTGTGTCTAAAAAGAGAAACAAAGCGGCTCATTACTGAATTTGTTCTTGCTAGGTTTCAGGTCGCTCTTGGGAATGGGTGCTTTGTGTCAGGGCAGCTTTTGGTGCCTAGAAGTGCAGTGATTTCTGTGTTATTCTGGAGGTGTTTGGGGTGGTTTGAATAGCTCTTAGTGACTTGGCTTTTCTGGTGCTTTCTCAAAAGAGGTGCAAATCTAAATTAAAGAGAGGAAAAGACCATGACTGCTTCAAAAAATGGAAGTTTTTATGGTAGTTTCTACTATTGGTTAAAAAAAGGTTTTGAGGCAGTGTTGACCACAGAGTTGGTGTGCACATTGAAGGTGTCTAAAAGAAGACAGCTTGGTCCTGGATTATGCCTGACATCCTTCTGTCAGTAAAGTCCTACTTAATTTCGATGGAATTGTGAGAAATGGCTATACTTTTTCTGGAGCTCTAAGCAGAAGCTGTGCTTAGTTTCATATATTCTCTTGCAGGAAGTTGCTATTTACTCCGGCATTGACAATTGCAAGCTACAGTTTGAAGGACACCACAGGGGGAATTCTGTGTGTATTAAACCCTAACTCCATCCTACAAAAATGATCGTGTTTTCATGTCGATCATTAAAAAAAAAAAGGAATGGTAGCACCCTGCTGCTGTCTAAAGGAAATGTCAACTTCTTGCTCTAAGTACACCAAAAATAAAAGGTGATTTGGAGTTAAAAATAAAAGAGCTATGATGGGGTGGCACAGATTGTGACAATAAAGCAGAAATTTAAACTGGGTTATATGTATAGCAATCAGCGTTAATTGTGGAAAAGGTGCTTAGAAAATTGCATGTGCTTTTTAACACTTTATTTCTCCAAAAGATCTAAACCTCAATGCTGATTCTCCCCTAGTGAACAGTAAATATAATATATTTTTTCGTGATAATAGTAGAATAATGTTTCTTGTCATGGTTTAATGCCTCATTTCTGCATCACTAGGGAAGCTGCTTAATATGTGCAGAACAGCAGCAAAATTGTTAATGGAAGAGAAGCAGCTCACAGTGTAATGCTTAAACAAGTACTATTGATAGAACAAACAGTGATCTAGCCTTGTAAAGCACCACCTTCTAACTGAAGAAGCTTGCTGGGTTTATGTAAATTTTCACAGAGAAGTAGACCATGAAATATGTTCTCCATAGAGCACTTCTGCAGAGGATGGAGTATGTGCTTGCAGGGAAATGGATATCTGAGACTGCAGTGGAGATGCCTGCTGCATTTCTGGTGGACTATTAGTGAGAACTTAAAAAAAATTAAAATGAACAAGCAGTTTGTGTTACCCAGCTCAGGCTGCTTTACCTAAGTGCTGTGTAAGTGCTGCGTGCACAAGTATGTAGCAGTTTTAGTGTGGTGACAAGTCAGAAAATAGAGCTATTATAACATATTACATTCTTTAATGTATTATAGGTATAGTAGTGTTTTGTATTCACTAACTTGTGTATCATATTTATGTCCTTGTTATTTTAACATCTGTACATGACTTGGAGAGTTCAGGGGTTGTCTTAAGGCAGTTTGTCTCCTGTAAAAGTTACAAAGCAAAAATGATTACATGCTGAAAAACCAGTTGTATCTAATTGCAAGATGTGTACTCTCAAAATCAATATCCTTGAAAGAAAAAATAATTAAAAGCAAAAATAAAATCTATTAGAAGTGAAATTGCTATGATGTATTAGGGTATGTTACTAAAATGGCTTCCTATATTTTCAGTGGTGCATTGAGAAGTAAGGCAGGATGGATGGATGAGTCATAATATCCATTATTAAGAAATAGTTAGGACTCACCAGTGTCCTAGGGTCATTAGGCAGCTTAATGGGAAATAATTCTAGACCCAGAAAAGGACATTCTTGCCCCATACCTTCTCATAATTGTGTAGAATATCTATAGCAATGCTTTCTTTAAGGCAAATGTGAACACAGTATTACTTAGGTTACGTATCATCCTTCTTAATAGATAATAATCACTGCTTCCCTGAAGGGAGCAAAATAAAAATAAGGCTTTCCAGAAATTAGTAAAATGGCTGCCATGCATGTAGAAATGCAAAAGTGGAGCATGTAATGGGAAAGCAGACCTTGATAGAATGACTAGCATCTATTCCGGAAAGCTTCTTAAAGCCTGCCTGATGTAACCATGTTCATCTATACCTTTGCTCTTGAGAGTTTGACTATATTGTGCAAAGCAGATGATGTGAATACACATAAATTGCAATTGTCTTTTCTCTTTCCTTATTCTAATAATATTTTCCCCTTTCCAATACCGCAATTATTTTTCTTTCTGTTTAGTAAAGAGTTGGATTTATTTATGAATGTCATGATTGCTGAGTTTCTATTTTAACAACATGAAGGCTACGGCTACCTAATTCTAATGTACAGACTTAGGGTGCAATGTTATGTTAGCACAATACGGACCATCAGTGGCATGAAGGTACGTACTTCTCTCAGATAGGATTAATAGCATTTGCATATAAAGAAGTTTTACATAATCTTTTATAAGATTGGATAGATAGAAGTTTGCAATTTAGTTTTTGATTATTTATTTATTTAATTACATGTGAAGCCCTGGCCAGGTCTAATTGCAGCAGTGAAATGGTATATTTGTCACTATATGTTACAATTTTGTTAAATCGAGGAATTCCAGACTTAATCTTTCCTGTAGATTTTTTCTGACAAGCTTTGTTGTAAATTGCTCAAAGTACTGTGAACCACTGGGTCCTAACTGCCTTCAGCTGCTCATCAAAAATCTGTGAGTACCTTCAATCTTAGTTTCTCTCCACCTTAATTCCTTTAGCTCTTGTCTGTCACACATTTCATCTCACAAAGACTCCATGTAAGTAGGTACCCCAGTGATTAATGTTACAAATTGGTTGTAAAGAGATGAATAATTCTCCTACAAGAGGTGAACACATCTGTCCTGACAGCTGAGTTTGAATTGTGCAGTGAAAATTAAACAAGTCACACACTAATGAAAACACACCAACAAAAGGAGCTATGTGTTAAGTAAAAACTCTGCATCCAAGACCATATAAGCAAGAACTGTATAAATTGCATATATACAGAAGCTTCAGAGGTTGTGAGCGCAAGCTTAATGCAGTCATATTGTCTCTTCAGGTATGTGACATTTTCAATCTCAACAGTGTTCTGTCTGAAAATTCAAGTGTGAGGGAATACAGGAATGCGCGCATGATTCCTACTGATTGGTCAGAGGTGATATATTCCTACAGCGTCTGGGAAACTGTACAAACCATAATAATAATTTGAAAGTATTTTCTTTCTACTTGTGAGAAATAAAAATAGCAAAAAGTGGCAACAATCACATTTAAAATGCATTCTGGCAGCGTAACACACTGTTGTAAGTGTGCTTATGACTCTAGTCCTGAAATTCCTAGATTTCTTTGTGTTACTGGCATCTCTATAATTAAAGTTTGAGAATTTTCTTGGAAATAAAGACCTGGAAAAACCCCCCACATCCTCTCAGTGTCTCGACTCGAGGTATGAGCATGTAGAAAGTGACACTATGAAGGCAGTAATCAAAAAAGCTCCTTATCACTTATTTTGTCTCAGCAATCACCTTGGATTGAGGCTGTTTTCTTTTTACACCACAATAAATAATACTGCATTTAAATAAGAAAGCAAAAATGAGATGAGAATGCATAAAAGAGTAAATTGTATATGACCCAACCAGTGAGCACTGCAGACAGTACATGTTCTGAATAAGAGTTGAGGTAGTTAGCTCCCTCTGAAAACTAATGCAGTGCTTATGAATAACTCTTGGGAATGAACCATGGCAGATAAATGGCTGGTTCTGCCATTGCAGTTTAGATTCTTAACCCTCAGAAAAGAAAGACAAATTGTGCAGAGGATTTTTAAAAGCCTTGATGGAATTATCCACATGTTTCTCTTTAAATTCCTTGAGGTAATCATCACATAACTCATTTTTAAATGTGAAAAGATCTTCTCTTTTTTGAAATAGTTTCCGTGTGAGATACAAAAGAGGCAGACTTACAAGAAACATTTCCTCCTCTCCTTACTTTACTGGATTAGAACTGAGTGCGTTTAAAGTGCTTCTCTCTCTCTGCATATCATGACATCAAAAAATGTTGGGACTGCTCAGGTGTGAGAAGCATCAGAGTGATACAATTTGCAGGATCACTGTGGTTCTGTAATTTGCATTCCTGGCTGAGCAGTTCTGAACTACGAAGTTGAAATAAGAACAAGCTCAACACGTCTGTCTATTCTCCACCTAAATGGAAAGGAATGAAAGAAAGAATTGAGATTTAGTCATGCTGTAAAAGGTAAAGATTACTAATAGGAAATGAAAAAGACATAAACTAAAAGTAAACTTACAAAGAATGTGGAGCACTTGCAGGATATACCCAAATACTGTGCTTTAAATGGCCGATAAACCTCATGTTCTTTCTGATGGGTGAGATACTTCTGATAATGTACAAACATCACGTACATATCTTTGTGTGCTGCAGGTATGCCACAGCTGTATCTTAGATAGGATTGTAAAGGAAAGAGTTTTCATGTATCACAGTGCTCCTAACTCACCTTGTTGAACTCTTGACCTGCAAGCTAATGGTAACTTTTTTTGGTGCTTACATAGTGGAATCTCAAGCTTCTTGCATTGTTCTGTGCACAGGCAGGATAGAACCAATAACATATACTTACTGCTGAGTAATGTAATTATCAGTTAATGCTGGATAGATCTTACTGTGAATAATGTGAGGGTTTTTTTAAAGCAAAGGTGGGTTCCACTCAGAATTATCATCTGAGTTGGAATTTACTTAATACCTGTTAAGAGAGATGTCTATTAAGTGCATCACTTGAATACGCAGATTACATGTTTTCTTTAGTAGAGGTCCTAGTGTATGGTTTGTCCAGAAATGAATTTAGGTTTTAATGAAGGCATCACAAGCAAAGGAAAGAATAAGAAAGCCATGTGACCTGCAAAAATACTTTTATATTTCAAATGAATCTGAAGATGTAAAATGGTTTAACTTCTAGTAAGCAGAGTTTAGAATGCTTTCCGTTTTTTTGCAGTGTTTCAATATGTCTAGACATGTGGAAAATACCTTTCTGAGGAAGTTAGGATCAGTCACTTGATAAAGCACTAAACTCAAAGAGGTTGTTTGTTGTCTGTTGAAAATTTTCAGAGAGACTTGTTGTTATTGCTTTCAGTGGAAGATAAAAGGTTCTTACTACAAATACGTTATTTAATGAGTTGACTTTTCCAATTTTTAAGTAAGGTCTCTTTATAATATTTTAAGAAGTGTCAAAAAATTCACATTGGATAGTATGAAAGGAGCAGGGGAAGTACACGAAAGAGAATGTGTTTGCGCACAAAGAATGAGTGTCAGTTCAAAGATGCCTGTGACCTTCCTATTTAATGAACATAAATCAGGCATACTTCTGTTTTATAATTGTAGTCAGACCAGCAGCAATCTGAACTAATGTTATTCTTTATTCTCTTAAGTGCTCTGATTGTGGTGAAAAAGCAGCAAATACTCCTCCAAAGCACCATGCTTGAGATGAGGAAGAATAATGGTAGCTCAAAGCTACGATACAAATTGTGTGTGGTTGTAAGATGCCAAACATAGCAGAATGAACATCTAGTCTGACAGAGATCTAAAGGAAAGCATTTAATTCTGATGCTTTTCAGAAGTGATTTAATCCAGGGTAATCTACCTCCACTGTTTTTTGCAAGTTCATTTTTCAGTAAGGACTACTGAGTTTTTGAGGCATTCTCCCATTTCTTGAGAGATCAAGTGAGTGCTATGGTAAGCACACCAGTTTTGAAGGCATTACTTTTAATTAGCCAAACTGTAATAACATTCTTGTTCAGCTGAATGTTATTTTCTTATATCTCTTTTTAGTTTTATATACCATAAAGATATACTAACAAAAACTGTTTTCAGTTAGAAAATGAAGAAACTGAGGTAGAAAGATTTTAGTTACCTGAGGTAATATACCAGTTGTATATTTAGAAATAGTAAATGCTTCTCCTGATTCCTGTACTTTAACTGTTATTTACATTGTTAGAGTATTTTGTACCCCTTCTTCATAATAGTATTTGGTAAGTTTTGTCCTCACAGAGGATAAAAAGAATTCCATTCAAGAAAACACATTTGTCACAACTTTCCTCTAGGAAAAACTAATGTAACAAAGATTTTGTATTAAAGAAGTATTATTCTTTATCACTCTAACAATAGTACTAAATATAGAGTAATCTCTTCAATTTATGTATCCATAATTAGTACGATTCAGTCATTAGGCAGATACAATGCAATTTATAATTATTTTATTGGTGGAAAGCCTCCTAATTACTGCATAGTGATTCTGTGCATCCAGTGCACTGCTCTTTATCCAGTGCGCTGCCTAATTACTGCATTATTCAGTAAGGAAGCTTTAATTTACCTATTGCATTATTGCCACCTCGGGTTTCTTTCACTGGAACATTCTGTCCTGCAGCAGACATTGCAGCGATCCCCTCATGTGAATATACTTTTGTCGGTTTACATATTCCTCAATTCTAATAAAGAAATATAAGAAATTTTCACTGGAAGCGATAGCCTTAAAAGTATTTTTTATAGCTTCTTACTACAATTGTTAGGCAGTTGTGCTTTTTGCCACCAATGTGAGATAAACTGACTATGGCTTTGGATTCAGACTTGTTTCTAGCATTTTATTTAGAATATCCAAGTTATATCTTTAGATTTCATTCAAACTCCTTTTTCACCCATTTGCTGAATAACCTCCATAAACAGTCTACCTTTGTTCAGCAGGACTGCTGAAAACTTCATTTGATCTTAATTGTATGTTACACATTTTCTCATGTGTTTTATGCTTATAGACCTTTAAAGAAGCATGGCCATCAAAGCATATATTTTTTTTGTGAAGCACTTTGCAAACTTCTGTCTTCAGAATGCTGTTGTTTCAAAGGTGAAATGTGTCAATCAGGGTGTTTGTAAAATTTTCTAATTGCTCTGGCACAGTTTTGAGTACAATTGCATAAAAAGGATTTTCATTCAAAGGGATTTCTGTTCCTAAAGGATTTAAAACTTTTCAAAGCTAGATTTGTGCTCTCCAGTATTCTAGATAATTGTGAGCATCCTAAATGATGTCATCAGGAAGAGCTTGTGTCTGAAAACCGATCTTACATTCTGAGGCATTATTGATACGCTTAATAAAACCCAATGAGGTTTTAGGATCTTGGTGCTTGTTTACACGTGTACACAGGAAAATTAATGCAAATGAGTTCTGAAATCATCTTAATTCATTTTATCTTTAGTTTAGGAGTGAAACAAGATAAACTAAATTAAGATAATTTTAATTTTAAATAAGAATATCTACACAAAGACTAAGGATAATGTAATTAATCCACTTCAAAGTTCATACATTTTAGTTAATTCTGATTAACCTTCCTGATTATCATCATGTTAGTAAATTCCTACAAATAACCTATCTGTAATGTTCTAATATAGATGAACAGAGTGCTTCTGGCATTTCTCTCCAGAATGAAAGCAGAGAACAACTTTCTTGAAGATGCCTTGTTCTACTGTGATATGTTACTCTGCTTTGTCTAACTGGGCTCACCTTCTGAGGCATATTACAGGTTTTATGGCATTTTTACTTTTCTAAGGAAGCAGAAAATACCCCGAACACTGCTATGCTTAGGTAACAGAATGTGCAGTACAAAAGACTGGCGCTTCAATATTATGCAAATATGAAGAATCTCACTTTTCCTAGGCTTCTCTCGTCATTTCACAGCATCATCATTGGAGTCACTTCTTTATCATGTGTACAGATGCATCCCATTTGGGGGTTTAGGGTGTTGGGGTTTTGTTTCTGTATGCCTGTGTTTGGGTTTTTTTAAGCAATGAGACGCTGTCTCATCATTTTCTAGCCAACTGTGTCAGCCAAGTGAGACCGTTACCTTTGGAAGAGTGTTAGCCTTCATGACTCACCATGAATCCTCATTGCAAAGAGAATGGTTTCTAATTCAGATGGAAGCAGGGCCTGTGTTATAAGCTGTACGAATACTGTTAGAGCCTGTCAGGATTTAAATCACTTCCAGTGCAGGTAAGAGGTTTTGAGGTAGATGTGTTGTGATGTAAACTCCAGGTCAATCTGCAATGCTAACATAATCTAAATTAATTTGTAAATGTTTTGCAAATTATACAAGGAAACCCTTTGAAATATCTGGTTTCATGCTCAGATTTTGGATCAGAATTGCAGTCAGTTACTCCTGTTCAACCCTACTTACTATTTATATTATCTGATCTTGTCAGATTCAGAATTTCCTTGTCTTTTATCCTTTATGCTATATACAGATTCCAAGTTATCTGTTCCCTATCACTTACAGTCTGTACGCTTTTTTTTGTGCAGAGGGAAAACCTCATGGAGATCACATAGTGTCTAGTGAGAAGATACATTTAAATGAAATAGGAAGTCATTTTGACATACAGTCTTTTCAAATGGAATCAATTTAATTGCACACTGTTTTCATTACACTGCACCTAAGATTTAATTGCTTAGTACTATATCAACTCTGATAGGTAAGAACTACATGCAAAAAAAGAGGAGTTAATCTTCCACCCTTTTTCTCTAAAAATTTTTGAAGACTACTTTATCAAAAAGCAATAAATTGCAAGTTTATAAGGAACTCTCTTCAAGACCTTTACATTCAAGGCTCCAGGATCTTTTTCTGTACTGCGATCTGCCCAAACATATTAAATGTAAGAGTAGTCTCTAAAAATAAAATAACCAATGATCTATTTTTTTCACAGCTTAAAAGTCATCACACGATATTGGACAGGTTATGTTCACACACCTCACCTGAAACAAATTTTACTTTATTTTCCAATGAGTTTGCTCTCTTCACATGGTTTCTCTTCCCCAGAGCAGTATTGCAAACAGCTTCTGTGTCCCTTTCTTATTCGAACTTACTGACATTTACTCTTCAGTCTACACTTCCCATTAGCAGCAGCAGATTTCCTCCTGGTTCTGTTTTCCTCCTTGTAATGTCCTACACTCATTCTGGATGCTTCAGCTTACAGGCTAATGACCAATTTGGTTTGAGCTGTGTATCTCCTTGCTCACGTTTTCATTTAATTTACACCCCTACTATAGTGTTTCTCTGCACCAAAATAGCTTTTCTTTACTATTTTATTGAACACTCTTCTTTCTTTGAGGCATATTGTTTCTTCTTTTCCACAGATGTCTTATTCAGTACTGCCATCAGTTTTTTCCTGCATGTAACACCCTACATTTTTTGGACTTGTTTTAAAATTCTCTCAAATCTGTGCTTCCTTTTTATTCTTCCCTTGCTTCCATTTATTTTTGTATCACTGCGTAATATCTTGTCTTTTCTGGAAAAAAAAATGACAAAATGAGGTGTTTATCTATGCCTTCCTGTTGGTTTGACATTCTTTTCTCTATCACAAACATCCTTCTTTACAAAGAAACACAAGCTCCTCATCTGCTTCCTATTCTAACTGCTCTACTTGTCCCATCATTTCCTTTTATTTCCTGCACTGTTTTATCTTTCCTTTTATTTCCCTTGACAATAGACATGATTAAGCCTAAGCCTCTCAACCTTTAAAAAACCCAAACACCTGAAACACTGCTTCCACTCTTCTCCATGTTCTTTTGTTTTATGCAGTATTCTAATTAAGGTTGTCTGGAGCTCTCTTCCCCTCAGTCTCACACTACTCCTACTTCTGTACTCACCTAAAACTATCCTTACCGAACTTTTTAATCACACATTTTTAGCTGAAAGTCATTCTCATCTTACCTGAGCCATCAGAGCCTTTTACCAGTCAGCCGTCCTATTTTTACTTTTCTATATGTATCTTGTCATTCCTCATGTTTTCTTTTTCCACCCTATTATGGAATTTATTTGAATCTGTCTTCCATTTTTTTTGCTGCATTTTGTTTTTTTAAGAGCACACCTTTTTATTTCATAATTAGAGTTTCTTGGTTTTTAATAATACAAAGCATATAATTTTCAATGAGCTTAGCTTTTTCTTAAATCATCCTTGCATTCAAAGCTAGTAAAATTTAAGTAAGAAAAGAAATTCTAGAACATGTGCAAAAAAGGCTTATAGAACTAAAATGTTGTAATGAAACATGGCACTACTGTTAACAACTTGAGGACATTATCGGAAAGTGTAAAGCTAAGCAACCTTTCCAAGCAGTTAGTAGCATATAGAGTAGTGTAAATTAGGGCTAGCTATAGGGTAATAATCACAGCTACCTGTAGGCAGTGTAGGTATTTTATTCAGTAATTACAATGCTATATTATCTGCTTTTTATATTAGTTTCATGACATAAATGAAAATGGAAGAGGAAAAATAAACCGAAACACAGTACTTCATCTTACATTGTATTCTATATCAAGTTATTTCAAACAATTATGTTGCATTTTTTGATGACTTTGTAGAAAAATCCCATAGCATTCACTTAGGTAGAACTCCAAGATTTTCAGAGGTGCAAAAAAGTGTCCGGATATTTTTCACCAATACCTTTGAAAATCTTTCACTGCAATCCAGCATACATGGTTGAAAAACTGCCATGGAATATCACGCCATCTGTACACAACAGAATCTCTTTGTGTAAACAAAATGTTTCTAAACCACTTCATGACATGAGAGGAATGAAACGGCTTGTGAAACATCAACGTCTGCTGTTGAGTAGATTAAGTTGTTTTAATGAGAACAACATGCTGCAGTTCTGTGGTTTTCAGAGAAATAGCATTAGAGCTGGCAAAGTTGCAATTTGTAGCTAATCAGAGAGGTTAGCTAAAAATCTGCTGGCACTGCAGTCGGAGTAGATCGGTATCCATCTCATTTTAACCATATGCAAATTAAACTTTTAGGTGACCCAATCTTCAAAACATTCTACTTTACAATAAGATTCTGAAACTGATATTTCCCAAACCTGCAACTGGAAATTTGATTTAGTCTTTAAAAAGTTTAAATTGATATCAACATGAGGACAAAGCAACTATTGCATATGAATATTGTAAGCAGAATTACCCAAAATACACCTACCTAAAATATAACTATTCTATGATTCCATGATTCTATACATCAGGAAAGACAATTTAGGCTATTTTTGCACCTAACCTGAGTGTTTGAACATTATTAAAATTAATATTGTTTACAGGAAAAAGATACTGGATCATTATGGCAACGCATATTCCAAGTGTCCTGCTTTCTATTTGGACTTTTCTGCATGATTTGACCTTTAGTACAGTAAATTTTGTTCTTGAACATTGAGAAAAGTGTTTTAAGGATAGTCCATAATAAATGAGAATATAATTTAGAAGTAAGTTCAGGGCTCATCAGAAATTCTCTGCAGTGAGAATTAGCATATGAGACTTTATATAAAGTTAGAAAAGAAAAACAGCTATGTAATACATATTCATAAAACTGGATCCATAAAGCTCACTCTAAAGTGTAGCATTATTGCATGAAAGTAATTCAACTTTTCAATGAAAATGCCCTTAAACATCAAATAATAATTTCTGCAATCTTGATTATTATTGTCCATACATGATTCAGTAATATCTTACTTGGAGTCTAAAATTAAACTCATGAATCTGTAATCTCGAATATTGTGTTTTTCATGTGACCGAAGGTAGAAAATAGTCAATAATTTACTTTTCATTTAACCTTTGATAGAAACTAACCAATTATCTTTCAGAACAAATACTGATACAGAAATGAAAACAGAAAGAAAACCTGTTCCCCCAGGAAAAGAAATGCACTCTGATTTAGGAGACTAACAAGAACAATAAAGAAAAACCTGGTTTATTATAAAAATAAACCAGACTAAGAAGAATTTTCAACATTTTGTTCCTTCAGAACTTTATTAAAGAATATTACTTCACTATTTCTCTTTCCAGAATATCTCTGCTGTAGTAGGAATATGCAATAGGAGCTCTTGGGCTGGAAAAGGAGCTCGGGGCAGCAAGACATGTGAAGTGACTCTTCCCATAGCAAGGTGTTTCCCACCCTTACACAGAGGCTAGGGACAATTTTAGACTATGGGATAAAAGTTGTCTGTGTGGGATGGGGTAGGGGAAGTTCAGGCTTTGTGATGCAATTCTACTTTTATTTCCTTGGTTTATACAAAACTCAAGCTGCTGCTGAATCAGCTTTTAAAGGGTTATTATGACTTACATGCGTGAAAATGTAGCATACAAAGCTAGAACAACATCCAAAAAGTCACATTTTGTAAAAGAAATGTAACTAAGTGTTGTGGTTTACTGTGTAGCAGGGGTCACAAAGGAGTGACAGAGTGACAGGGCAGACGCATTAAACAATCAGGCATGTGGTGATACTGGAGATCCCAAATGAATAAATGCAGATCACAAATGGCCAACTCCTAATCACTGAAAAAACGTAACCATGAAAGATAAGTGGAGCAGGTTTTGGGGCATGTGTCAAACATGCTTTAGATGTCTTATGGTGAAAAGATAAAAAGTGTGCATTAGAGATGTACAGCCCTTACAAAGCACACAGGAAAGAGCAGTAAGAAACGCCAAGCTCCAGCTCTGCCTTTGCTGTTAAGGATACCGCATCTGCTTATCTGCAGTGATGGCATTTGATTTGCCGTTCAGCTGTGGATTCAGTAATCATTTGTAAAGTACTACCTTTCACCTGTCTTTTTGTGCTTCTGAAAATTTGCACTATGTGCCAAAACATGTGGCTCAGTAATTTCAGATCATGCAGTGATGTTCCTGGGGGCAGTGAGCTGTGTGGGAAATGGTTTTCATAAACTGGGAGCTTAAAATGTGCTTCCAGATCTTTCTATCACACTGCAGCATAAAAACCCGAGCAGAGCTAGATCATCTGCTGATGTAAATTACTCTGTCTGAAAGCTGTGTCAGCTCAGGATCTGCTACCAGAATTTTATGCAGAAATTTACACATAGCCAGAAGGTTTGCTTTGCAGAAGCAGTTCAGGCTTTATTTTATACTGCTCCATGGAAGAATATGTAAATTGTAGAGACACCAGACTTTTTAATTCTTGCCTCCAGATGTACTATTTCAATTCTGATATTGCCAGTTTGTCTAAGCAAGGTTGCATTAGGTCAATACTTCATGCTATTCCTGAAGCATCCTAGTTTTCCTTAGAGTCTCTCCATTGAATAAATTGCACTCTAAGTCAATACTGAGCAAATCACTGTGTTCAGAGGCATTATTGCAGACAATGTGTCAAACAAGTGCCTCTTTTAATTTGAAAGTTTTGTGGGTAAGTGGCAGCCAACAAAATAAGCACTAGAAAAACGTGACCAAAAGAAATTTATTGTTGGACTATGCAAACATACAAAATTTGACATATATTCTAAATTCAGTGCAACTTAAAGTGTCAGTTTTGGGGTGTTTAATAATTGTCAATGAAAATGAAAAAACAGTTTAACGAACAGATCAACATTTTTTGTTAATATTCTGTGCTTTCAAATAATTTCTCTAACTTTTATTCTTGCATGTTTGCCCTATATTCCGGTAATGGTGACAGGAAATTACTCTATCAATTCCTACATGAGAAAAGGTATAAAAGGGAAAATAGTTTCATATTATTATTCAAGTCCATATGATAGTGCTGTCTCCTCATTAACATTGTTCTGTGCTCTGCTTATACTTTCTTGCACGTGACTGTAACTCTGGCAGACTTTTAACTCCTGCTCATATCTATCACACTGAGTGATGGCCAGAAGCTTCTCACAAAAAATACCCAGCAGATCCCATGCGGTGTTTTGTCGAAGGCTACGCTCAATTGTTAATACCCGAAGTATGCACAGGAGGATGTTCTGAAGCCTGAAATAGAAGTTCCGTGCGTCTTGACAATGTTTGTCAGGAAAACAGTTTCAGTGTTTCTCATTCAGACAAATTCTCGGTTGTTGAAATGCTTTTCAATTTGTTCAGTGTGATTAAATTTACCATAAAGCAAAAAAATCAATATAACGCCAAGTCAGATACACCTGCTGTCAGCTGAGGCGGAAAATGGGGGGAAAGTAAATTAATAAATTCTCATTCTGTCAGATATTTTATTACTGAAATGTTTTCTGAAACATAGAAAGTATTCATAAGAATAGGAGAAAGCTCAGCTTATTTTTGTTTTTTTCTTATACCTGTTATTTTGCGTTCTGTCATTTGAGCATTGTTAAATGTACCAACACTGTGTTTTTATTTACACTTTTTATATAACAGTATTTAAATGGTCATATTTGATCAGCAGGTAGAATACTTTAAAGCATACTTGTATGCAGTAATATCCTCCTGTAACCCACAGAAGCTCTGAATATTCTTATAGTTATCGTAGCACTTCAAAAAACAAATGAACAGAGGGGTAGGGCAATTACAGTGGATACTACTATCCGAGGTACTACTGCAGAGTAACATATATAGTTCACAAAGTGGCAAATGGCTGCTGAACCACTACATTCAAATAATTAACTTATCACTGTCACTGGCATTAAAATCTGGGACATTTTCTGTTCATTTTATTGCTTATCAGAATCATACTATTACAACACCAGTATCTGAGAGGCACCAACCCTTAAATAAGCAAAAGTTCATTCTAAGCTTTTAATCAGTTTTATTTGGTTGCATGAAAAATTCTACTCAAGTACAGTTTGCTTAAAATTAAAATGAGAAATATTCTGCAAAATATGAAAGTTGTATGGACAGAAATAAAATCACACCATTCCATTCAACATCAAAGCATACCGCAAAGTATGGCTATTGATTAATCACAGCGCCACATATCTTGTCCAGATGGAATTGGAGACAGGAGCTAAAAAAGGCAAAATGCTACAAAAGTTTCATACAGGGCAGGATTTAAATGAGCTTTTTAGAATGAGAAAGGATATTATTAAGGGAATAATTACACAAAATAATATCTATCACAGTCACACACACACACATATATATGTGGAGTACTAATGTCTTCTCTGAAATATCAACCATGATAATATTTTTAATGAGCTTAGTTATGTGGCAGATCCTAACTTGAATATTGAGGGTTGTTAGCAGAATCCATAATATCCTTCTGCTTTGTAGCTGAACACTCGGCTCAACTCACATAGTCCTTAAGCAGATTCAGCCATTTGCACAACGATAAGAGTCGTTGGGTTGGATTTTGCAAACTAAGGATACCATGCAATTCCTGTAATCCACAGCATAAAGCAGCATATAAAGCCATGTTCAGCAGGCATACCAAGGATAAATTAAGACTGATGGTCCTACTATCATACTGATAAGAAGCCTGCTGTCTTGTTTAGGTCAGAGATAGGTCAGCCAGTACAAAAGAATGAAAAGTATGTTTTATTTGTCACTGTCTGTACCACTAGGCTAAAAGATCATATGTTTAATGCATACCATTTGAAGGAATGAAAGTAGTAGTAATTCCAACCAAGGAATGAAAAGAGAACAGCTCTTTACAGAATCTATAACTCAAACTGTGGTTGTTTCACAATTGTTACGATTAGAAGGAATCTCAATTTTAAAACAAAGGTATGTGTTACTCTCGAATCTGTGATAAGCAAGAGGTCACTAGAGATTTAAAGGTCAGGTGCTTTTTCCTTGGAAAATCTCAAGGTTGAAAAGACTCAAGAATGACCCTATTGCAGAAATATGGGGCTGGCTGCTGTAGAAGTATTAAAGCTTTCCCACTTAAAGTCAGAGCTGGAGGTGGCTAAGAAATGGCAGAAAGATTCCTTGGCAATACTACAAGACATATGTCAGGGCACATTTCTGAAATGACAAAGTAGCTATTTTAACATACTTTGGTTGGTTCCACTAGTGATGCTGTCACCCATGTCATATTTAAGTACATCAAACACTATGTTATATAAAATAGAATTATAATTCAGTAACAGGTCTTCAAGTCAATTACTGTGCAAGGATTCATGTTGATATCAAATCTGGCCTGTCTTGACAGATATCAGTATAACATGGTTCTGCTATTTGTGATGCTCAGAATATACAGAAAAGTTTTCTCTTAGCTTATGTAGTGTAGCAAAGCCAGTGTACAGGGAAACAACTGATGTGATTACGCTGTATATTGTGGCAGGAGTGTGAAGTTATGAAGTAAATAATTTTAAGCAATTATTTTCCTCTGAGAAGACAGGAGGGCCAAAGGGGAAGACTTTAAAAAACCTCAGTATTTATTAAACATTTCCTCGGGTCACAATGACTCAGTCAGAATTGGTTTCTTATGTATTTCATAAAAGTTGTCTCAAGGAAGCTCATCTGTCAGAAGTTGACTCACTTTCTACAGCTAAATGCTGTAGCAGTTCTGTTCAATAATTGCACTAGGCTGCTTCATCAACAACCCCTTTGGGATGTGACGGACTCTGTGAAGTGGTCAAAGCTTAGTGTCGCTGCCTTTACTACCTAACGTTTTTTGTTTCTATTTTTAACAAAACCTTTGTATCTTCTCCCTAAAATAGCAATAGGTCTGTTCATAAATGCAGTATTAAATCTCAGTAATGCCATAAGTATTTTTTACTTACTTTATTCTGTTGCCTGTTGTTATGCAAGAGAAACTCTATAGTAAACCAAACGGCACCCTATAGGTTACACAACTCTTTCCCCCCTTGGGGAGAGAGAAGTTCAAATAATATACAGAACAAATGAAGGAGTTCATTAAAGATATTTCCCCCCCTAATGTCCTGCCAGATAAAACTGCCTGTGTGAAGGAGAAATAGCTATTTAGACTGTAGATAATAGAACACTGCTAAAATGATATTAAAATCAGGAAACTGAAGCAAGAGATAAAAAGAGGTTGGAAAATGCAGTTTATAGAGAATGTGATGACAACTTTAAGTGTTTCCCTGCAGTCTCTTCTAATTTCTTGTGATGTTCTGTGCAGCCTTTTGCATATGAAGTCTTATGACTCAACATGGAGAAACAGAGAGACTGGATCTGAAGAGCTCTGTGACACAGAGCTTAGAAGTAGCGGTTCAACTGCAATCTCTAGATTTCACCATTCAGGAGACTCATAGAAATTGCCAGTTGTTTTAGCACATTTATAAGAAATAGACTATGCAGTTGTGAAATAATGCAAGTAAGAGTTTTCAGCTGTGCCTCAAAAGGTAAGGGCTAGTTTCTACTGTAGATTGTAAAAGCTTATGGTGGTAGTGAAATTCAAATGCATAAAGCCATCAACAGACAAATAAATTAGCTATTTGTCATCCTTTCTTGAAGTTTTTGCTGGTTCTAAACCATTCAGGGCTACAGTATGTTCTGTGAAAAGTATGTTATACGTTTTCTGATATCTGTATCAAACAATTCCACTTAATGTAATTACACTTTTATGAAAAGGTATGAATAAGGTAATGGATCAGGAAAGTACTATGAAGAAAAAGAGGGGAAGATGTACAACTGGGGTTGAAGGGGATCACAGATGATAGGTCCGAAACACAAACTAAATTCTGTTCCAGAGAATACAGTTACTGGAATTTTGGTGGGTTCATTTTGAAATCTGGTCAGAGAAAATCCAGTAATTTAGAAATTGCTGCAACTTTCACAAGCAGCGATTGGTTTTCTTGTGGGTTCTGTTGGTGAATTTGAAGCACTACCAGAGGAAGACAGAAGTCTGGTTTTACTTCTTTCCCTTTTTTTTCCCAAAGAGAAGGGAAACAGAAGTTAGTTAAAGGAAGGTCAAGTGGAGAAAGAATAAGCATGTAGATTCTGAGCAAGAACAAAAGCAAAGCAAAATACAGTATGTCTAAAAAAAATCTTTTACTGTCCTATGTCTATTTAATACAAAGAAATTATCCCATTACTCCTATTATACTTGAACTAGAGTAAAAACAAAGCAGAAGAGGTAATAAAAACAAACCAACCCCCAAAGAACAACTAGGCTTAACAGCAAGTATCATGTTTTAATACAAGATGGCACCCTGTCAATGGCAGGTATTTACATTCCAACAAATTAATGGGCGGAAGACATCAAAAATATGTGAAAGGCAGTATGTCAACATTGTGATTTTTAGAAGATAAATGCAGTTGGGGTAGTGTGGATAGTTAAGATGCTAAAGGCATGACAAACTGAACTACCAACAGTGCATGACAATGCTTTCTATTTCAGTGGCATATATGCTGTCCAGATACGTTTTGAACACAGGCTGTATAGGCATAGCATTTCTTTGCGCTTCTCTGAGTCATTAGAATTCACTGGATACCAGATCATCTGCTAAGCTGTTTATAAAAGGAAAGCATCTATAGATACATTCCACAGGAGATTTGGCAATAAATTGGTAAAAATGAGTTCTTAATGGTAGGTTATTTTGTGGGGTGGAAACTTGCTATATTGTGACCTTGCTGCCAGCAGACACACTGTTCATGCCTGGATGGAGTTTCTGACAAAATCAGTGTGTAATCATAAGCATTTTATCAAAAGTTCAGAGAGAGAAGATACAGCCACTATGAGTTTGACAGGGTCACTTTGAAAATGCATTCAGTGTGCACTCTTGCATACCTGCTGTAGCAATGCAGTTCAATCACAGGCATTTCGAAAAATGACTCCGTCACTTGATGCTTCATCTCTGGTAATATCTTTGGATCCCATTTCCTTGGAAAGTTAATAAGGCATATTCTAAGGATAGATGCCTTTGGCTAAGGTATAGCTAATATTGAATGTACAATTTTTCATGAAAATGAATAAGTAACTTCAAAATTAACATGTAAGTATGCGTTTCTTCACTATTGAGGGCCACTATTAAATATCTTTCTTAATGTAGAATATACTGAAAAGCAGTGTGAGAGAGAACAGATCTAAGATTGAATTTAGTTAAAAATTTTCTACACATTTTGGGTTATTTTTTGCAACTTGTCATATTATCCAGCTGATTAGATAGCAGACAAATAGATACTAATGAATGAATGGATGACTAGAAGCTAAAATGAAATTAGGTTCTAACCCTGTCAAATTGCTCATCTGCCTCCTCACGAGCTAAATGAAGAAAGAAGTATCGTGCCAAAAGCAGCCAGCCTGGGTTCCACCTATTTTGGCATCCCCGTAAGGCAGTCAGCAATGAGTGAAGTTGTAGTCTAGTGGCTAATATTTACTGCTGAAAGTTCTTCCACTTCCAAAAACAAGTGAATTGATGATTACGTTCCTCTTTGAAAAATTCACTTTTATAGATATTATAGATATTGGTAGCTAAATTATGATAGTCAGCCAAAAATTACAAGTTAATTCATGGTTAACTGAAGGAATCCAAGATTATTAATAAAAATGTGGATAAAATTTAACATATTTACATTCCGGATTCATATGGTCTCTGCTCAAGGCCTGAAGCCTCTGGAGCAAAGGAATTGCCAAGACCCACCAGCCCAGCATCAGATTTTCAGAGCAAGTTCACATTTTCCTTACAGACAAGTTGTGTATGCAAAGCAAAGCTGATGTTGGGCACATCAGATTTATTGTGTTTGCACAGAATGTTTGCATGTCACATACACTACAAATCTAACTGGGACATGGAGACACCCAAACAGTGCAGTGCCAAAACTGTGATGACAACTACAAATTTGCATGCAGAAAATGTTTTAGAGTTGTGCCATACTGACAGAACTAGAGACCAATACATATTTTAAGAGCTTTTTCTCACAGAGTCAGAGAAAACAATATTGAAGAGTTCTCACCCAGCAAACATGAAGTCTCAAGCATGAGCCAAGGAGAAATAACTGGATGTAGACCCAAGTGCAGATCATGACTCTTGAGAGTGGCTTACTGATGAGCTTTACCACATTATTGCTCTGTGATCCTAACAGATACGGATATTGTAGAGTAAGAAAATCTTATTTTTATATGGCTTCATTTGGGTAAATAATACCTTTCTTGACAGTAATGTGTGATTATTTATTTCAACCATATTATAGTGTGAATAAACCCTGAGGCAGGACTTATCCTTTAGTTTTAAGATGCACTAGTAAAAGCAAGGTGGGGCAGGTGTGCGAACAGCTCCATGGTACTGAGTTACTGGCCAAGTTTAAACCATGACAGGCTTCCTTGCACACCAGTCACCCAAGTACATGAAAACTCCACCTACATTTTGGTCACTAGATGTGTTATAATAGCTACAAGTTTTCCATGATGACATGGCTCCTGATAAAACTATTCAGAGTTGTAGAAAATTCTTTTTATGATTTCCTTTATGCTTCCACACTAACAATCTAGCACCCTTTATAATAGATCTACTTTCACATCGCTGTATTATAGTTTATGGCCAGCCTCTTAAAATACTCCAATACTGGAGGAAATATTGCAAATATGATGCTAGAATCACAGAAACATTTAGCTTGGAAAGAACTTCTTGGGGTCATCTATAGTGAAAATCAAAATGCCACTAAAAAAGCAGCACAACACTGTTTGTAAGTAAAAGGTTTCATTCTTGATCTTTATTTATATCAGAAATCCAAGACAAATCTTGTTTTTCCCAGCAGAGTAAGAGAAGTAATAAGTACTTTTGTATGCCACAGGAAAGGCTGTGTTAACTACAACCTGGAAAGGGCAAGCTACATAAGTGCTTTATGGAAAAGCTGAAGTAGTAGATGTCCAGCAATATTGCTATTGAAACCAATGTCTATAGGCGTGATAGGTCACTCCTAGCTCTTAGCTGCTTTATTGTACCTGTAAGAAAGAGTCATAGAAAGAATCTAATTCTTTGATTAAAAATTACATTTTGCTAGAAAAATACTTTGACAGGAGTGCAACTTTAATAAACTATCCTCTGCAGTAGTGTTTTTCCATGAAGGGGTTCTCCCGGTGGACATAGACCAGAGGGAGTGCTGGAACAGTGTGCTTTGAGAAGGAGTTTGTACTTCTACTACTTCTCTGTGTGTGGTCCAAATAATTTAAAAAGTGCTTTCATTTCTTCAGAAGAAACTGAATAAACATTTATTCTAGTGATGGGTCATGTTCTTCAGATTAATGGGTTTGGGTGGTCACTTCTGAAGGCACTTCTAAAGGTGATTTTTTAGCACTTCTATACTGGGCAGACACTGTTTTCTAAGATTACTGAGTTTAATTAGCTTAGGTTAAAGGTCATTAAATGCTAAATTTAAATATGTTGTATAATTGTTTTTAGAGCAGATTCTTCGTAAGGATTGTACATTGCAGTTTCTACCCACAGTCTTATTTACAAATTATTAATTCAATACTAGCATTGCAGCATATACCATTCCCATTGGTGGAACTTAATGAACAATGCATCCCTGCTAATTGATTATGGTAGTGCGTTCCTGGAGATTACTCCCTAAGGGCTATCTCAGGATATTTTCTGATAATTGATTAGCAAATCTCTTTCTTACATTGTCACTAGAAGTAAAAACAATCTCAACTTCACCTTTATGCAATAACTTATAAGTGTCCTCCTAAAAGTTTCAGAGAAATTGCACTCTTTTTATTGTTTTCTAGTATTACTCCTTCAAAATCAGGTCATCCTCTCCTCTCTCTACCCTTCTCCCTCAAGAAATTGACTGAATTACCAAAAATCCAGTTCTAGAAGCATAATTGTAAGAATGGTTTCCTGCTCTAGGGAAAACCAGGGTCAGACTGGATCAAGGCTAACTTACATTTGATTCACAGCTACCATCAGGAAATAAAGAATGAACTGTGTTCAGTATTGCAGTAATCTTCTCTCAAGTGAGAAATTCTCAAGATAAAAAGGAGGTGGCTTAGCTCTGTGCAGAGGGACAAATCAATAAGGTACAAAGTGCTTAATTTTGTGTCAAATACCAGAACTTTTTGCAGATTGAAGGATTATTCCCCAAAAGTTCAAATCTGGCATACAATGTCTGAATCACTCATTAATGAGCACCTAGTCTAAATAAGGGAGTGTTGAGGTTAGTCATTGTGCTATATCCTCTGATGTCCCTGCCCATGGCAGGGGGATTGGAACTAGATGATGTTAAAGTCCTTTCCAACCCTAACTATTCTATGATTCTATGTTTGTGTGTGATGAAATTCAATGATATTTTCACCTTGTTTACACTTGGAGATTTAGGGAGGTACCATGAAAGTCTGTGCAGTGCTGTTAGCAGCACCATTCGCCCTGTCAAAGCCTCCTGTATGATGAAGGACTACACTAATAAAAAATGGTTTAGGGCATAATTTTGTAACTGCATATTTCTTATTACTTTGGTTTCATACATATCTGCTTCTGATACAAGAAAGTAGACTCGGCCCCCTGCATCCAGCAACATATGTGATTAAGATCCCAAACCTAAATTTGATGTGAATATTTCAAGATTTCACAGCTTCACTTTTGAGACAAATGAGAAGTGGCCTATCAACCGATAAACTCCATCAAAATAAAGGCATATGTCTGTGCACGCTGTGCAACAAAATGTGTTTGAGCGAGCTGATTTTAGCCCTGTTTCTCAAGCAAACTGTTGCTTTCCTCATAGCAGCTCAGTAAGAAAGGTGATCTCACATTACCAAAATACCAGCAGGTGACAAAGGTTATTAATAAGTCATCTTTCATAAATCTCACTGCTTGGTTGATTTAAGTTCAGTTTTCAGACTTTGCATTCAAGTGCTTGAGATACACGCAGACATTTCCTTTTGTCAACTGCTGTGGGTGTGAGAATCTATGGAGCCACCAGCTGTTCTCACCGTTCTTCCTCCAACTCCTTTGTGTGTGATAACTTCCAGGAGAAGCATTGCAGGAGCAGCTGGTAACTCCTTCAATTATCACAGGAGGACTTGCCAGAACCTCTTTTTCCAACAGCCTTCTTAATGCTCAGGTTCTGTGCAACCGCCCATGTGCTGGCTCTGGTGATTTCTTCTAACAGAAGTTTAAATGTCTCCACATATATAATTGTGAAGCTTGTCAATAGTTGAGACGCAAACTTAGAAAGTCTGTTTGAAGAAAGCCATTAGAGTAAGTTATACAGCAAAGAACCCTTACTTAGCCTTGAAGGTTAAAGGAAATTGAGCTATAGATCTGCCTGTCCATTTCTTCATTTCTATCTACCTATGGCCTTGCTAATATTTCACATAGAAATCTGGTAATTTGCTACACACCGTGAAAGCACACAAAAGTTTTGCATTTTTATAATGTGGCACTTTCGATTGGTCATCTAATGGTGATTACTCACAAGATACGTGTGGAGGGGAGGAATCCACTCAAGAAACAGAAGGGAAAGAGCATATCCATATACAGATATAATGATTAATGTTTTGCATTCTGTATCAGTAAATTGCAAACGGTGAAAATGGAAGTGTCAAAGTACTGTTCTCCTGAACTGAATTCTTCTGAATGGTATCACAGGAAGAAATGTTTTATGAGAGTTTACAAAAAAAAAAGTTCATATTTTTAAAAGATATTTAGGTGGTCATACTATGAAAAGAAAATCAAAGCAAGTATTTGGCATTCAGCAAATATCTCATTTCTTTGGTAATTTTGCTCAGAACAGACTGTGTCTTCCTGTAAGCACACTGACTTTCTCATTTGATTTTTTCCCCTCTCTTGCATTTATCTTTGACATTTAATTTCCAGATGGGCGCTTAGTATGACTGATGCTTTTGTGTGTGTGTGTAATCCAATCCTGAATTCATTTTCAAGGCTGCAGAAAGTTGATGGCTGCCAGTTAGGTACCAGTATTTTTGTACTATATGTGAAATCCTATATTGATTAATTATTAAATACAAATTAACATACAAAGAATCACAAACATCTCCATACATCTCTAAGTTTTATAATTTCTATTTTATCTGATATATTTTGATCTGTTCTTCGTTGACATCACTGTCACCATAGTTACCACCAAGACAAGTTAGAAAAACATCTCGGTAAAAACAAAGGAGAAAATATCACTGGTGTGGGGTCTAAGATGGCAAAAGGTTAGAAATTGTAGGTGGTATTCAGATTTTTTTGCATTGTGAGGTTGTTACAGACATGTCTTATTTAAAATTGAGGGACATGAAATCTGTGAGTTTGCAGTTTCAGTGTGAGAGTAGCCATTACCAAGGGCCACAAATTGTTTGTATTTGGGTTTTAAAAAGCCTGAAGGTGAATACTTGAGAGGAACAATACTAGAAGAAAATCATTCAAAGGATTTTTAACATATGAGTGGCTTTTTTTGGTTTGGTTTGGTTTTTAAAGAACAGTCATTTGAAAAACTGAAGATGGGAGAAACAGTTTGACAATTGAGTAGGTTGAATAAAGTTCCAAGGAAGTGCTGTTTGCTGAAGTTCATTTCAGTAAGTTAAGTTTAACATTGTAGAAAACAATGGTTTAATTTGCAATGAACCGAACCTGGTCTGAGCACAGGAATAGTTTCTTTTAGCTTGTGGCAGCATTACATACATGGCATGACAGAGAGAAAGACAGCAAATGTGTGCATGCATCCTTCGGTTACACCATTTGTGTTCTCTATTTCACAAAATTAATATTGTGTTATAATACTGTAATTTGGAAGGCTCAGTGATTCTCTGTGTGTGTATATATGTATTAGTAGATTTTCCATGTAAGATAGTAAATAATGGAGCGGCTATACTCTTTTGTATAGTGTTCTATGGCATTGATGTCAAATTATCAAAGTTAGTTCACTTTCATAGATAATTCAGTAGTCCCTCTCCAGTCTAGATGAATGAAAAAATTAACTGTGACATTTTATATCTCTTAAATTATCTGACCTGAACTTTTTTTTTTTACCCCTGCTGTATATTTTCTATTGATTGGTCCCACTGGTCCCACTTAACCCTGAATTTTAATAGAGAAGAACTTCCTTTGAAATGGCTGTGAATGTGTTGGTTTACATTGAATTCAGAAGATAAAGTGTAAAAAAGGAAAATTCTTTCTAAAACAATAAGGTCTTTTTTTGAGAAATGGATTGTACTGTGTACAGATTCTGGACTTTTGGTGTCAGATGAAGACTATTGACACTACAAGTGGATGTGAGCACAGAACAGATACATATGTACACTCAGATTCAGACACTGAAATGTGAAAATAAGCATAAAAGTAAATAATGCTGTATATTCCATACTTCTGGCACTTGGAGATTTAAAGAAGCATCTGTACTTGCTTTATTTTGTCCTTCTAATTTCTTTTTCCAATGCAAGATCTGTCTATATGATTAACAATGTTTTATCATATACTTAGGGCAGTCTAAATACTTTCATTTGTAGATCCCAGTGTTAACCGTAATAAAGTTTCTCTGCATGCCCATCAATCAGTTAATTAGTAAAACTTATTTTTTAGTTCATATTCACTTTAAAAGACAGAAAATACGGTCACACATGAATCTTAATATTACAAATTCTTTCCAAATCGGAATTTTGGAATGAAATTTGAGAACAAACACTTTTTTTTTTTAGTTAAACTTCAGAATATCAATGTAAATTATAACAAAAAAAATTTAAGTTTAGCATTTCTAAGGTGTGATTTGGTATGTGGGTAACATTCCAGTGCTCTAACCATGTCAAGAATATTATCCAAGTGATATTTATATGGATTTCAATTAAATCTGTCTGCTAAACATGGCATGTCTAATGCTCTTTGGCCATAAGCGGACAACTGCTGGATTCAGAAGAGAACAACTATCTTAAATTAGAAGCTTTCCAGTACATGAAAAATATGTCTTTGGTGATCAAGTATATTTTTAGGAGATCCTTTAGGATCATATTAAAATTGTTAATAATTCTGATTACCCTCTAAATTTTAAACTTTAAACAAACTTTTAACATAAAAGCCCGTAATTAACCTGTCTGTAACTCTTGTTGGTTTATGTAATGATGTTAGCCTCTTTAAAAAGGACAACATTGGTATAGCCTCTACTTATTGATACTACAAAAAACTTGCGGATCTTTGTTAGCACTACGCAGTTCTAACAAGACATTGTGTTGTTATTGCAATACATTTACAAATGTAGAATGCTTTAATTTATTTACGTAATCTTCATTTCTTTCATCATCTCTCCTGTGTATTAGGACACTATTTAGACTGTGTAAAGCAGTATTATGCATTTTCTTCACTCATTTTGGACATCCAGTGATTAAGCAGCAAAGTTTGAAGTATATTTGTTTTTAAGTAATCTTTTTTTTTTTGTTTACTTAACAATTGTATGTAATTCTGTAAAAGTCAAAGCTTCATTGTGCCTGGAGGTGTGCATACATTACAAAGTAGCAATACTGCATAAAATAACCAGCAGTCATCAGTATTGCTTCACCTTGTTAATGAGGTGGGCAATACCTTCTTTGGAAACAGATCTGGTGTAATAATAACAGCTTCCGTGCTAGTTTGTTCTTTGGCATACACTTCTGATGTGAAAAATGTTTTGTTGACTTTCTTTTACCATGCATAACCCAATATTAATAGTTCTACAAGTTGGAGCTCATATGTCAGGTTTCAGCATTGCATTGATTATTTTTATGACTGAGCCACAAAATCCTTAGTGGCTGGAGCTAAAAATGGCAATAATTGTCTATATCTACTGCCATTACCGGGCTTCAGAGATCGGTGAGGTTTTTCAATACGGCAAAACTGTCACTATCTCTGACCTACAGTCATGGTGAGAGTGCAGGAGTCAGTAACTCTCTCAATTATGAGGCTTGGAAATGGCAATGCATGCAGTACTTCCAGGGCAGGAAAAGTATAGATGCATTTAGTGAAAATATGATTATTCTTTTACTTTGAAAACTCTGTGATAGTTTTACAAATTGTTACTGGGCAAAAAAACCTCATCAGCAGCCAATTTGCTGTTAACACAATTACAACTCAAATGGCTGACTAGAATTCTGTGTGTGATGGGAATCTGATATCCTGCCACAGTGTATTATACATGGGAATTTCTAACCACAACCCATTAGAAAAAGCCACCGTACTGCTCCTTTGAGTTCCTAGCTGCAATTAGGCAGCAGTGGGATACTGATGTGAAGCCTTTATGAATAGAAACCAGTGTGCCCTTGGGTACAAGAAGCATGTGAAGGATTGGCTCAGCAGCAGCAGGGGACAAACTCACATTTTGAGCAACACTATATTGCATGAAAAATGATTTTTAATGTGAGCAGGCATCTACATTCACCTGTATATTATAGGAGACTAACTTCCTAACAGCATCAGCACCACCATTCATGACCTGATCAAGTAGTGAGGATGGCTCTTAAACAGCGTGTCAAATTACTCTGTTTATCTAAGTTTTTCCACAAGTTAAACTTCTAAATAGTGCTAGTGACACACCTGAGTCTTATTATATAGTAAATCCATTCAGGGTGTTCTTGAGGTCGGTTCCAAAGCAAGGAAGTAAGCAAAACCTCCTTTAGAAAGGTAACAGGTGATTCAGTTTGCGAAGTTTGCCCACCAAGTTTTCTGGTTTGTTACCTAAGGACTTTGATTGATGGTAATTTCTTTCCTTGAAGACTGAGAGAGATTGGGTTGTAGAGGCACAATTGGACAGATAAGGATAAACTATCAAGAGCTGTCAACATATGAATGTACTTAACTAAGATAAATCAATGAAGGACCTTAGTAAATGTCAAAAGATGCAGAGCTTGAAACAACTGAATTATCAGTTTGCAGAGACAAGGTCTCTGACAGAGGGGTGAGGGAAAAAATCAAGAATGAGAGGAGGCTGTATGTTCATACACGCTCAATTTCCATTGTCACTTACGAATTCCTAACTCTGTTGTTCATTTGGGTTTTTTTTTAATAAGTGCTGTTCTGTGCAGTCACTGATCAACTGATGTGCAGTCACTGCATCAACAGATTGCGGAGATGACAAAAGGGTAAAGCCTCTGAAATGATGTTTCATCAAAAAACTATATAGAACAATATTTACTAGGGATTAAGTGTCAAAACACAGAGTCACAGGGGAATCATCCTTGTGAACAAAACAGTTGAAGTATGCATAGTTTATAGTTGGAAGCTTACCTGGAGGATACTAGACAGATATGAAGCTGAGCTGGTATTCATACAGCATGTTAAAAACACCTATTGCTAGAGAATTGCTAATACATAAAAGGTGTTGTTGTTGATGCATAATATGACCTCTTAGATGAGTAGTTCTGATGAAGTCAGAACAGCTAAGTAAGCAAATCCCAGTAACGTGACTTATTTGTACATTGTTTGCATATAACGTCCTTTCCAACCCTAACTATCCTATGATTCTACGCAACCCTAGGAGCAATGTACAGTAGCATTCAGGACGACATGTACATACTGATAGATCTGCACTCAAATGAGGGACAGATACCAGAATCAACATTTTTACCATAGTCCCTAACTGCTGATTGAAGTTAGGCTTGAAAGACTCTTGATTTTAAATACTAATTGGTAATGAGTTTTAAATCAGAACTATTTTTGATCACTACAGATATTTTTAAAACTGAAGCACTTCAGAGGTCAAAATTCCCAATCAAGTTCCAATCATAGTTAAATAGGTACTGAAAAGAAGAGAACAGAAGAACTCCATAGACAAAATATCCAATGGAATAGTAAAAAGGTTCCAAAGAAACAGGAGTAGAGATCTCAGAATAGAGCCTCCAGAGTGGGGAGAAAAAGCTTGTTTAAAGAACTCTATTTGGAAAATTATCTTCCTCAACCATAAATAAATTTTGGCATTGTCAAATCAGTGCAAATGTTGTCTTTGACACTTGAGTCTGGATTTTATCTGCCGAAGTCCACGTTCCAAATTCATTTGAGACAGTTCTACTTACTTACATTTTATTGTATCAACTAAAGACAGGATAAGGTAGTCAAGTCAGAATCTGTGAATCTTGTCTGAATCTGCCACAGTGCCTTGTTGCTGCCAACATTTAGCTTTCTGTGTGTCAGTTTATAAATCTACTTTGAAATTGCTCAAAGCATAATGAGTCCTTTCACTCTCATAACATGTCTTAAAAAGATCAGTGAATTAACATATGTACAGTTCTCTGCTTCCAATGAGCCAAAGCAGAGCAGCATACAGATGAGCTGTACGCTGCTGCACTGCGAGGTTTAACAAAGAGTTGTAGGAAGGCACATTTGGGACAAAATCCTTTTGGGCAATGGTGTGTTTAACCAGATCAGCACTAAACCATCTACTAAATTTCCACTCAGATGCACAAACCTTCAGCTAAACATGTATTTTTGGGCTTTTACAATATTAAAATGTAATTGAAACTGCCAAAAAATATAGCAGTGTTAGTTTGGAGAAGTTATGTTAAATGCAAGAAGACATAGGAAGCCTGTTCCCCCATTTGAAATCTTAGACTTATATTCACTCTAAGCTAATGATTATTTAAGCCTTTTCCTCTTTCAGAATGGCCAGTGAAGTTACAAAAAGGATGCATATCCCATACCCTAGGTTCCTGAAGATGTGCTAAACATGTAAAAAGAAAGTTCAGTTGCCCCTATCGGAAGCATTCAGTATGAGGGAAACACTTATTATGAAAATATTTTTAAATCCATCATTCTCAAAAATGCTTTTTTTCCTGTCAACATAGCAGAAATTGAAACTATGTAAAAAGCCTCATTATCCCATAAAGGCAGATCTGAAAGCCTTGTCAGACTGCCTATTGAATTAGCAAATACAAAAGTTGAGCGCTCTGATTGATGCTGCCCTGTCAAAGCAGCAGCCAAGAGGATTTAGGTAGCTTTATTAAAGCTGGGTTGTATGGCAAGACTAAGTATTAATTCTTAATATGGTCAAACACAAAGTTGGAGCATGTCTGCTGAGACTGCTTTTTCCTTCTGTTAGATTACCAGATTCAAGCTTACTGTCAAAATGCAGAACAGAGGTTTAGATGCAAAGTACTAACTGTATTACAAAAAAAAAAGCTTTCTGTTTTAACCATATGACAGTTTTAAGAAAAGGACCTAAAACCCAGCCCCAAACTAAAAGAAATAGAACACATGAAGCAAAATATAATAGAGGCAAGGAAATGTCCTAGACACTATCTTCAACTTTTATGGGGAAGAGCACTTGAGTCTTCAGGAAAGGAGAGTGAAAAGAACAGGGTTGACTCTGATAACTAACAAAACAGGAAAGGAGCAGATGTGGCTGCACTGTTGTGTTTATGCCAGGGCTTCAGAGAGCTGTGCCTCCTGCAACTGCTTCATCAGCAAGGCAACATGAGGGTTAAGGCAGCTTCTGCAGTCAGGAAGGTCCCCATTCCCACACACTGCCTTTTGCAGGGAAAAAAACACCTAGGACCGGTTGCAGGTTCTTTCCTCGGGTGCCAACATTGAGTTTCTTTTACATTCAGAAGGCTTGAAGTAGTACTTATATAATTCTGTAGGCTTCATTTGTCTACTGCACATTCTGACTGAAAGGGAGTTAACTTATTTCTACAGGAAAAAAGGTTACAACAAAAAGAGCACTGTAGTTAACTTGGTTATTGTTAACAGTTGCAGGTAGAGCAAAAATTGAATAGGATAGGAACAGAGTTTTCAATTTTAAAATCATTCCTCAGGCTGCTCTTGTCATGCCTTTAACATGAGTTAAATAGGAAATGCTTGCAACTAGAGAACTCATACTTTTTCATCAAATGCTATTTTTATTGCCTATATATTTTTGTGCATCCAGAAGGTGGTAAAAAACAAGAATGGCATTCAAGTACAAGCTTACTGCTCATCAGCACCAAGGCTGCGAACTATTAAAGTGTCTTGAAAGATATATCTCTGTGAAACATATCTGTTTGTGTAGACTGCCACGTTCCTGTCCAGAGATTATGATACTGTGTTTGTGTCGCAAGTGTGTGTAATGCAAAGTGCACAGCGTTGGAATGCTAGACAGGATTCTGAATGGGGCTGTAGTCCATTGTGGAGAACGGTTAATTTGACTATTTTTAACACATTTTCAGACTATTTTAACACATTTACATTTTCAGAATAAGCTTTCAGTGATTTTAATCAAAATTTTAGGGTCTTGATTGTCCAGGGATTTCCTTTCTTTCTCTCCTTCTTCGGAGGCTGCTAGTTTGAGCAAAATAGACTGTGTGAGCTTCACACCTCTTAGTTTTGCTGCTGGGGATTTTGTCATCATTTTCCCATTATTCCCAAGCCTGATTTATTTTTCAAAGTGTTTTATTTGTTTGCATTTTGTTTTCTGAAAGTGTGAGTATAGACAGCTCTTTGGCTGCTGGCTACAAACTGGGTCACCTTGTGAGAAGGGTAGAGTGCCTAATTCTTCCGTAGCAACTCAGTTTAAGAGGGCAACTAATCCAGCTCTCAAGTTGGTTTGGCATAAGGTGGGAAAGGGAGAAAGGACTGAGAATGAGACAAAATCAGCAGGGAACTGACATGCAGACAGATGTGGAGGTCTCAGAGGCAGCAGACAGAAACATCTTAGGCACTCAGAGCAGAACCAATAGAGCTTGTAACAATGTCTGAGGAGCAAGGCTGAAAGAAAGGCCCTTTCAATAACCCGTAATGACACTGTGACAGAGAGGGTGATCTGTTTATAAATCTTTTGGGTTTATTGTCTCATTCTGATTTTGAGCTACCGAAGAAGTTAATGGCTTCAGGTATGTTCTAACCAACCTTGACTTTTGCATTTGAAAGTCCTTGTGTCTGTGGTCCTCATTAGAAATAGAAAATCATCATGGATCCAGGCCCTCAAAGCCTGACTGGAATCTTGCATCATCTCAAAACATTGAAATAAGCACTGCTTTGTTGAGAAATGATTGCAGCACACTGGCAGCACTCCTGGGAGTAATGAAACAGCAATTTTTTACCACTTTTAACATTTTAAATAGGTTTTTCTGCTCTACATTGCAGCTTGAAAAACAGTAAAAAAATCTCATATATGCTGAAGAGACTTTGCTAGAGATATTCAGAGTTTGTTTTAAGCTAATTAAATTCCTATCTTTGGGAGTTCCTGCACTTTGGGGTAAGTTTGAATCTGAATGATTAATAAAAAAGGTCACAAAATAGAGGGACAATCAGGATTTAGAATGGGATTATGCAATTTTTAAAAATCACTCCATTTGTGCCAATGAAATGAGTATTGTAGAGTTTCTCTTTCAGAGCCATAACTCCCCAGTCAAAATCCATGTCCTACTCTACAGTGTGGCAGTTTCTTCAAGTAATTTTGACAACAAGAAGGATACCTACATTAAGAAGTATCTGATGCCCGAATTTGTATGAATTAATCCAAACTCAGAGTGTCTGCTCAAGCTCTAGAGCATACCAGTAATCTACGAGCTGATCTATGAACAGAGGCATATTGTAAAATCAGTAAGCATGTACCTACCTCGATCTCAGCTCATATAGTTCATAGCTAATTTTTGCCTGACAAGCAGGGATACAAATTTGATGAGCTTTAACTTACAAGATAATAAAAGCAGTCCCATGATAAGGAACACTACACAAAAAGAAACAGAGAGAAACATAAAAAGCTAATTGTTTTAAATTCTCAGCAGCTGTAATGAAGTACACTAAGAAACATCCCCAAGCATTCTGCATTAGATTTGCTTGCATAGAAATCAAGAACTGGTTAAACAAGCAAAACTGAGATTGAGCACTCCCTAGTTCAATGGCTCCAATTTCAACACAATTTTTGCAAGAAAAGGCATGCTGTTTACCCAGCATGCACAAATTAAAATTAAGCTAAAAATGTTTTTCTTTGTTCTTTTCTACTTTACTTTCCAATGAGCAATTTTTCTTACACAAACACTGAGCAGAGCAAATAACAAGCTCATTGAAAGTATGAGTCAAGAACAAGTAGTTGATTTCTTATCTTTGCGCTACAAATTAGGCATACAAATCAAGTGCAGTGTTGTCCTTCTTAAAATGCATCTTTAAGAGTCTGTTAGATCATACTGATTTCCAAAAAAGGGGGTTACTCTACCAGCTGAAATATATATTCTAGTGAATTTTCCACTTCCGTATTATCTTGGGCTTAGGCATTAAATGGACCTAGCTCCAGCCATGGGATGCTTACCTGGGTATTATGGTTTCACTCATAATTGAAATAGAGTCAGTGCTGGAGCAAGTCAGTCCAATTTCAAATACCTGTAGAAGTAATGTTAGAGCGAAGGACAGAGTTAAGGAATCAGCACTTCTCAGACAGAGAGAACAGAAAAACAAAGAATCCCAAACATTTTTCTGCTAGTTTAATCGAAGTAGGAGAATTAACCAAACATATAGACTGAAGGATTTCAGTGTTAGACTATTCTGTGGTAACTTAGGTTGCTATGTACACTATTACTACTGTTCTGTCTCTCTGGCATAAGGGCTAATGCCCATGTAAGTTAGTCTATCATGATGATCTGAATTTCAGCTTCAGTCATTCAATATAATAAAAGTCTTATACTTTCCCCTTCAGAGCTTTAACAACGATTAAGTAATACTTCTTTCTTGCTCATCAGACAGGAGGACTGTAGCAAGTTTCTGGAAAAATCTGAAAGAGGATCTATAATTCTTTGCAGCACTAGCTACAAACAACTGCTACTCAAACTGAATTTGCGATTATGGCAACTACTTTTTACTCCAGGTAATAAGTTGCAAATGCAAATCTCAAAAGGTTTCTTAATACCTGGAATTTGTGGAAATCAGGTATACTGGGTATCAGGTATAATTTTGCTCTCGCTAGTTGGCTGATGACTCCAAGAGAGTGAAAATGGGATGTTTTAAACACCTGCCTCTGTTACCTATCTGTCTGGTTTACCATTTCAGTCATAGAAGTCTTAACAAGTACACCAAAAGTCATGCTACAAAGACCATTGCAAAGTCTGATTAAGTCACCTTCCCTTAGGAACTCAGTTTGGTGAAGAATTATGTTAATATTTTGTAGTTATTTCCTGTTTTTCATCTGGCAATTGGAATACAAGAGATTTATTAAATAAAAAGCTTGTGGGTGTTAATTCTCATACTCCACATCCTTACTGCTGTTGACTAACATGTTCAAAAAACCATTATGTCCCTTTCTTTTCCAAAACCCACATAATTACTTATTTTCCACTTGAATATCAGGTGTCAATCAAATGTAGGCCTCATAATTACTGTTGTGGCGTAACTTCCATTAATTAAAATTATATGCATAACAACATATTGTTTCTAAATTCCTCAGAAAAGCAGGATTCCAATTTTTAATTCTGCGATTTAGTTTAAAGGTCATACTTTGACGCTAAAGCAAAAATTACATTGCACCAAATATAAAACTCTGTTTGTTATGACTTACATTGAAAAGAAATCTTGCTCATTTTATTCCGGCACTACTCATTCCATACATGATTTTTGATAAGCTGAATATATTTAGTACAGAAGTGCTTCAAATGTTCTTAACTTGGCAGAACAATAAATCAGTAAATAGAAAAAATATTTAAAGCTGAAACTGCTTCCTTTGTTAGGAAAAAAACACAGTGATTTAAAGTTTGTTTTCCCAATACCTAAAAGCAGTTGTTTGCTGGTTTGCACTAAGCTGGCATAAACCTGATATATCTCATAATATTTACCCAATGTGTATTGTGTCTTGACAAGAACATTTTAACCTTTAATAACTAGTAGAGTTCAACTGCTACATAATTAACCTGAAATGCCAAAAGGTCTTGGGTTGAGTTTAGGCAGTTTGGGTTGCTTTTTTTGTTTCCTTTGTTCAGTTGGGGTTTTTTTGTTGCTTGGTTGTGGGGTTTTATTAACAGCTCTGGTGTGTACATTAACAATGAGTGAATTTTCAGACTGGGCCATTATAATGTAATTTTGCATTTTAAATCCAAACTTCACTCTCACTATTTCACTATCTTCACTGCAGAAGTAAATCAGATATTTCATCTAAGTAGGATGGATCCAAGAAACCATGCAAGTTGTTCTGTACTGCGCAACAGATCTATTGTCCTGGTCCTGAGAGGAGCTTGCAAGCAACAGGTTGCTTCCTCTTCTGAGCAGTAACCAGCCTAGGATAAGTAGTCCAACAAAGCCAGCTGCTTTATGGGGACTAGAAACATCTTTTTAAATGGTGCACAGGCAATGAGTTGGTGATGTGTTTGATCTACAGTTCTCCACCTGTTCAGCATAAGGTGAACTTCGCAGTGTATAGTCTTTAGTCTTATTGAACCTTCATTTGGGGAAATAATGAGGAATTCCAAGGAATAGACCCAAGTCCTAGCCTTACAGCATGGACATCCTCTAGCTATTGCATATCTGACATTGAGAAGCTTTCAGCAAAAAGCAGACATGCTCAAAGTAGAAAAATGGTGTTTGTCCATTTATCTGTGAGACAAGTGTAATAATTTCTTCTGTGTTCCTTGAACTTAGTGGAGGGATTGATTTAATTTATGCTAATCATATGCTTAACAAGTCAAACAATGTCAGCGATTCAGTAGTTTCAGGGGAATATTGTGTGTATCCAGCTGTGCAATGCAACTTCCAAGAATAAACCTAAATCTTTGTATTTGACTGACTTGCGATAATGACCCTTTCAAGAAAAGAATGCCACAATCCTTTAATTGCCACACAGCAGAAAAGCCATTTTATCAAAGAATCAATAGGGTAATCACTTATGTAATTTACGTAATTTCTGCAGGTTGCATGCACCTGAACATGCTTTTGCCTTAACATGACGTTTAGGCTTGGTCTACCTTAAACAGTTCACAAAAAGCTCCTAACAAAACCTAGGTGTTGTTTTTATGATCCTAACATACAACTAGGTCTCAAAAAAGGAGCAAAAAACAAGTCATGGAATTACTTATTTATGAAAAACAGTTGTGGATTTTCAGTTAGGAGCTGTACTACACGTTATCTGTGTAAAACGGGTGCCAGAGAAGGGGAGCTAAGGAGTTTTTATGTCTGGTGTGCAAAGCACAGCACACAGACTTAATATTTTTGTTAAAAATTTTTAATACATTCATGTTGTTTGATCTTCTCTCAGCTCTGATTTCACAGGGCAAGGCCTAACTCAGTTTTCTTTCATTGAGCCTCAGACAATTGGTTACTTTTAAATAGGTAGCTACAAAACTCACAGAAGACAACCTGCAATGGTGATCCTGCCCCTCTACTCTGCTCTCGTGAGACCTCACTTGGAATATTGTGTGCAGTTCTGGTGTCCTCAACATA
>JASSUY010055149.1:0-43631 GCA_032466535.1 Forpus xanthops
TTCTCCTTCCCATTTCCCCGGGACTGGGGAAGAAAGAGGGGGGAGTGCGCAGAACTGTTTGAGGGGCCTCAAACCACAACACTGAGTTGTAGCTGCAAGGTTGGATACTTTTCTGACTTGTATCTCTGCAAGAGCAGAAGGCTTCTTGAGATCCAATCAAAAGACAAGAAAGCAAAGCAAGAAGTTAGAATTTTCCTCCAACCATCCTTTTTTTTACTGCTGGAATCGGCACATAAGTGGGAGCCGAAAATAACACAATTGTGAAGTCTGATTTTCAAACCCCAGTGGAATTTGCAGGCCTGATGGTAGAAGTGCTTTCTCTCAAATCACTGCTTGTAACATTCCCTCATTGGTTCTGCAGTAGAATTATGAAAAGTAAGTATTTGCATGCACTCAACATGTGTGTACCATGTAGGAAGGATGTGCACCACAGTCTTTGCACAAGCAGCAAACATTTGGCAGCTATCAAGCATAACAGCTTACTCTTCAAAAGTCTAATTATGGCCTTGTCTTTTGTATTTTGTATTCCAACCAAAACTGTTAATGTATTAAAGAGCTGACTTTAAAATCAAAAGCATGTATATTTTCATACTGAAACCTGTATTTAATTCCTCTCCAGTCAGTCCACATACATGCGGATGGTTTCATGGCTTGATCCTTTCCTTTCCAGTGAACTGGAAATATTCTGCAGAAATTTAATCTGTACATGCATATGAGCAGTTGAGCTGTTCATGTGTCCTTCAAAATATGTGCTATCTGGACCTACTGACACCTAATGAGGGTTGAAGTGTTGCTGAAGCCTTTCTGCAAGCAGAATTCCTTTACCAATCTGTCTATTTTCTTTGAACAAGTACTTTGCTGCCATTGTTTCCTAAAACTGATCCAGAAATTAGCTGTGGGGATACACACACACACAATGTGATCAGGTAAGTTTTGTTCCTTTGGGAGACTGAACTAAGATTTCATATCTCAGTATGCCACATGCATATCCTTCATACTACATGGGAACAGCTTTCTATTTCTCTGCACCAGGATCACTGAAGTACACATAGCCATTAATCACACAATCATGGAGAGGGAACAATTTATGCAATTTGGAGTAGGATCTCCCCATACTGTTACATCTTGTTGCCATTTGTCTGTGCAATAGATCCATTTTACCAGTTTCAAGTCTTCTGTGGTCAAAAGCTGTACAGTTCTTATTCATACTTGTTACAAGGTGTCTTTAGGACATTTTACTCCCAGGAAATTTAATGAATTTTAGAAATCACGTCACCTTTCTCAACCTGTTTAAGCGTTAGACTGCTAATTCAAGCTAATCATCAAGGTTTACTCTATATCAGTAAATAATTACTTCCAGGAGAGTTAGTCATCCTAAGAGAAAGAAATAGTGCTATGAGCATAGAGCAATACATTTTCAGACTGGTCTGTTCCATCTGTCTCTCCACTGCCTAGACAGGAAACAGAGATAGGCAGAATCAGTTGAGATGAAATTCAGACCTTGCTGACTTCACTAGAAATTGGTCACAGCCCATAGAGGCAAATACCTGTTCTCAGGCAACTAGGGAGTCCACAGTGTTGAACTATCTGGTGGTTGTGTGATGCAGATATGTAACTGCTAGTGAGTATGACCATGGCAAATTCTTTTCCATTAGTGAGACAAATGAGGTTTTAAAGTAGATAGAAACCAAAAAAAGAATTTTATTTGGTCTGGTCATTTGTCTTCTAGTCAGAAAATTAGGAGGTTCATGATATTGCTTCATTGATGCAATCACAGAAGCTTTCTTTGGTCTTCATTGCTGCACTCCAAATCACTACCAGAAGTGGACCAATAATATCATCTTATCGAGAGCAATTAGTGTCAAAACTGCTCTTGCCTTATTTCTTGGTACTTTATGATGTAGTGATGAGTGACAAACTGCACAGCAAACATGGTCTCAATGTTCTCTGAAGAGGACTGCTGAAATACTTGACAAGCTTTGGTCAAATCAAGCTGTCTTCATTTTGGAGCCAACTTTCCAAGCAATCTTTCAGCACTTTGTGGCATTTTGTGTAGGAGTTTTCAGTGTAGGAAAGTGTAAAAAGTTTGGTGTTAAGTTGTACCAGTCCTCTCTGCTATGTTGCTGTAACAACACACAACGTTGAAGTTCACAGCTTTTCAATCACTCATAAGCACAGCATCTCTGTCATATCTGTGAGATGTAGATATAGGTATGCCAGATATTAAATATGCCAGATATAAGGCAGTGCCAGCATAGCATACTTTGCATATATTTATCATGCACATTTTAATAGCTCAACGCTCCTCCAATGGTTCATTTTCTCAAATACTTTCAAAGTACTGTAATGGCTTAGGTTTTGTTCTTAATTTTCTGAAGAGTCTGCTTCTTATTCTCAAGACTCAGTTGGCACAGTTATATACAATTGTGTGATCTGGTATCAGCTGTGTCTTGAAACACGGTGAGAATTTTCCAAACCCTCCCAAGAGTACAAACCAAAAGTCCCAGTTCCAGTGAGTACGATGAGTTATTTCTAGGTTCGGTTTGTCAATATTAGGACCTCTGCCTACCTTCCCCACACAGTCCCCAGATGCCCTGTATTCCCCACACTCCTTCTTTTCCCCTCCCTTCACTCTGCCTCTACCCTCTTTTGTCCCATGTTTACCCCATCAGACCTTTCCCACCACAATCCCATAGGTCTCCTAATGCTTCTTGCCTACCTTCTCTGAAGTTAGCCATCCTTTCCCAGGGGACACAATTCATAGCATTTTTTGTGGTTCAGTTGTTCCTAGAAAATAAAGCTGTCCAGCTATCTAGCTCCCACTCTTCTCTTTATGGAAAGTACACAGATTTAACAAGTTACTCTAGGGGAAACAGGGTTACAAGCAATGGTTTCTACCTTTGCAAATAAGTTTTGTACCACCCAAGAGTAGACAAAAGAGAGCCCAGGCTTTCTAGCATAACACTATATCACTGATCTGGGCCTCACAGAACCTTTTAGCTTCTAACCAAAAACTGTGTTTCATAAGGGAAAAAAAATGTCCACCTCTAAGGTTATAATTTTCTTTATCTCACAATTCTGTGCTTTGGTATTGCTGTCAATTATCTTGTTCTCCAAAATGAGGTGAAAAGAATTACTAACAAAGCTGTTGAAATCTGAGATTTCTGAAATTGCTTCTTAATAATTGCTTGTGCTTCCAAAACAGACCCATGTAATATTTTATTAGTTTGAATTTAGAAATCAGACAGCTTGCTCTCAATCTCATCTGCTGCAAGCCAGGCAACCCTCCAGCATCCAAACCATCAAGCACCCTTAATCCTGACTGCAGTTCCACAGGTGGAGTAATGTGGCCATGTCACCAAGAGCAGAATGGTACAAAGGTCTTGTTGGCCTTTCCAATTTGTCTTTACTCAGATGCTGTTTCTTGCTCTTTATTCAGTTTTGCTTTGGAAGAGAGTGTGGTGTTAAGGATTGTCTTTTTTGATCCATTTGCACAGCATGTCATCAGATGGCCCAAATCTCCATCTAAGAGACAACTCCATTGTGTGGATGAACAGAAACTGGGTTAGAAATCCAGAAATTGAAGTCTGTTTTCTGTGCAATAAGTTCTTACCAAATGTTTCCGGGCTATGTTCTTTTTTGACATTTGTTCAAGTGGGGCAGGATGAGGGGATGTGTGACACTGAGACATAGCCCATGAATGTTCAGCAAAAGGAGCAAGAAGGACCTTCTCTTTGTTATCCTGGTTGTTTCAGTTGCTTTCAGGTTCTTAGGGCTTGATGGAGGCTTTTTCTTTAAATCACAAAAGTTAGGTTATATTCCACTGATGTCACAGGAGATGTACTCCAAAGTGTCCTAAGGGTCTCCCTGCCGCAGAACCAGGAAACTCACTTTTGTCCAGCCTTGGCCCAACTGCTGCCATGTGCTTCAAACACGTTGTCTCTGTTCTGACAGCCTTTCCAACAAATGCAAAGTGAATTTCCCCTCCAGGCAGCATTTTCTGTTCTAACTGTTAAGATCTGCCTAGTACAGTTTCTGAGAGTTCTAAAGGACATCTCTGAGTTGGCTTTGTCTATGTGGCCTGGATGCCAGACAAACTGAGTATAGTTTGAGGCTCCAAATGATAATTCTTCATTACAGCATCTAGTGTCATCTTTTGTGTGAGCCTTATTAAGTTCAACAAGGTCAAGTGCAAAGTCCTGCGCCTGGACTGGGACAATCCCAGGCACAAATACAGGCTGAGCAGAGAATGCATTGAGAGTGGTTCTGTGGAGAAAGGCTTGGGGGTGTCAGTTGATGAGAAGCTCAACATTACCCAGCTTCAGTGTGCACTTGTAGCCCAAAAACTCAATTATACCCTCAGATGCATCAAAAGAAGTGTGACCAGCACATTGAAGGAAGTGATTCTCCCTCTCTACTCCACTCTTCTGAGACCCCACCTGGAGTACCACATCCAGTTCTGTAGCCACAACACCAGAACAAGGTGGACATGCTGCCATGGGTTCAGCAACAGCAGTAATTTTTTTTCTCTTTCATAGTGGCTGGTGCAGTTCTGTGTTTCTGACTTTTGGCCTGGGAACAGTGCTGATAACACCAGTGTTTATAGTTACAGTTTAGAATGTTTTGGTCTGACCAAGGACTTTCTGAGTCTCATGCTGTGCCAGGGAGGAGGGGAAGCTGGAAGGAAATAGAGGCAGGACACCTGACCTAAACTGACCAAAGAGGTATTCCATACCACAGCATGTCATGCCCAGGATGTAAAAACTGGGGACAGGGACCCAGAATGTTTGGTTCACTACTCGGCCTGGCTTGGTATTGGTTAGTGGGTGGTGAACGGCTGTATTCTCTTCCTTTGTTTCCCTTATCATTATTGTCATTGGTGGTAGCAGTAGTAGTTTATGTTATACCTTAGTTAGTGAACTGTTCTTACCTCAGCCCATGGGAGTTGCATTCTTTCAATTCTCCTCCCCATCCCCCCTGGAGCGGGGGGGAAAGGAAGCGGGGGGAGTGAACAAGAGAACTGCGTGAGTCATGGCTGGGCTTAAACCAAGACACCTTGCCACTAACAAGAACACTCTCTCCATTACAATTCATAATACTTGCCGGTAATTCTTATATTATTTTGGTCTGTGATGAAAATACTCTGCCACACTTGAGGAAGCCCTAATGCCTCCCTTTTGACTGCATTGTTCTGTTGTCATAAAATAGTCTGATATCAATAATCAATCCAGATATCTTACAGAATAAAGGTTACTAACTTTAGCAGTGCACTCAAACATCAAGTTCAAATATTTGGTGTTCAGTCCCAAAGTCTTAAATGCTATGCATTTTTCTGGAATGTAAAATTGCATGTATTAGCTGCTATGGAAACTCTTAAATAGAGCCATTGTGATTAAGTATGCAGAAGGGCTTTTAATTTGTCTATAGGTAACATGCAAGGTGAAATTGACTGGTATAAAAGATATGGCACAGTCCTAAAATGTCTTTTGAGTCATGTCCGTTGCTAAGAATAAAAGAAAAAAAGCACAAGTTCTGAACCTCTAGCTTGTTATTACTTGAAGCACCTCTAATAAGTTCTAATTGCTCTCATATTAATTCTGTAGCTAAAGGGATGAATTCTGTAGTTCTTATTTGGGAATAACAGCCTGTAATTGCACATGGTCTCAGTAGTCTTCCAAAAACACATTCAGAAATGATGAATCCTTACAGAGCTGCTATTTCTGTCTATGGAGTATCCTGGAAATAGAAGAGTCTTTTTTTTTATATGCATATATGAAGTTATGATTTATGCAAAACTGAGGAATTGACTAAGGTAAAAACAGGATGTAAAACCTATTAATAGTGGGGGCTGTAGGAGGCAGAAAGTGTGGTGCAGTGGGGAAGAGGGGCACACTTTTATTTAAGGAACACAAAATGGCCCATTCATATATCTTCCCACAGCAGGGAGACTTTTGCTTTCCAGTGGAGCCTAGAAATAACAGTGTTCAAAACACTGAAGCACCACCATGAATCCTTATAGACCAGTGAAATGCCTTCACAGACAAGGAGAAACCATTAGTGTGTTTAATACATCTGTGAGCTGCTGGTACTGATGCCGCACTGAGAGCAGAGATGGAGCATTGTAGATTTCCTTTCCAAACAAGGATATTTTAATATGTATTCTACCAACATATCTTTGGCAAGTTCACTCACTTTTGGGTCAAAAATGAGAAGGCTGCCTTTCCATCTGCTTCTTCCCTTTGGAGTATAGGCTGCATTTGCCAGCCTGAAACTATCTGAAACGACTATATTCTAGGTCAGAGAGAGATGTGAGAAAAGATGCTCAGCAGACAGGTCTGATATTGAAGATGGCTCCTGGGTAAACAGGAGCCTAGATCAAATATGTTCCTAATTTGTGGGTAGGTTGTTCTTTGTCTACTGCATTTTCCAATTGCAGGAAGCTGGAAGGCAGAGATACTGCATGGGCTGCAGATGCAGATGCCATAAAATCTGATCAAAATTACCGTGCCTGAAGTATCAGCATGGTGCCAACAGATTGTCCCTTGCATACTCAGAAGGTGGTGACAAATGCTAAGACATTGGCTTCCCTCCCTTTCCCCTTCAGGGACAGAGGGTATTTTTAGGATTGTGTGCAGGAGGCAGCTGACTGTGCCAGCACTGCATGCTGTTGCACTTGCATTGTTGGGAGGATGTTGAACTGCAGCATGGTTGTTGTTTGTGAGAGCCAAAACCTCTTAACCAGCTTCAGCAGTTCTGTCTCTTCTGGCAAAACTGCACTCAGATGCCACTCATCTCTTTAGGACCTCATTCTGCAAGGCATGAAGCACCCTTCATGCAAGCTGGCATCCTTGATGACATGACTTGGAGGGCTACTATTATCCAAATGAGTAACTATAGGTAGAACGTGAGATCAGTGTGCTCTGGCTAAGCTGCTCACTGATTTATCATACGACCTTGTTGTGCCTCTGTTTCTTCTGCTTTGTGCAGGGGGAGAAGACTGTTTCTTGCTACGTCTCTGTGCAATATGGTCCTTGATTACAAGTAAAACTATGTATTCATAAGGGCTAATGACATAAATTGGGATGAAAAATGCTAGAGATGCTAGAAATAATTTGCAAGATTGCATCTAGACAGCATGAAGTCAGCATCTAGACAGACTGGTGTATGAACTCATCCTAAGCTTTTCTGGACACATATCTACAAGAGTCTATTACAAAAAGTCCAAGATCTCTCAGGTAGAAAGCGTACAGGCTTAGGGAAAAGAACCCAAAACAAGCAAAGCCCTTAAAAAATTAGCAGTAACCAAGAAGAATAAAATACTTCAGAGTCTTCAGCGGTCTTGTGCCCTGGAAAAGCTCAGATGTTCGCTGAACTGGATGTTAAGCAGAAAATTTGCATAGCTGGAATGAGGCCTGACAGGGAGCAGGAGAGATATGGAACCAGATCCTCCTCACTTCAGTTTATGCCCTCAGTCCCAGAAGACTTTTTGTTGTATTTTGTCATATATTATTTTATCCAACATAAATCAATGGGGAATGAGACAGACGTGGACCTAGAAGTCTGTTCATTTAATCATCCCCTGGATGCAGTCCCAGGTTGTGAACTGAATGGGATAAATACAAGGAAGATGAAAGCTGCAGAGCATATCTGTTCAAAAATTGAGTCTTTGTGGGTTGCTAACGTAAACAGAGTGGACTCAAGGAGAAAGAGATAATTACCACTTGCAAAGAGTTCAGAGAAGGTCTGTTGTGCACAACCCCTCAAAAGATTAATCATTTTGGAGTTGCTGGTGTCTGTCTACCAAGCTCTGAGAGTGAATGAGCAGCCTTGTTTGGACACATATTTACTTTCATTTATAGGTTGCTAGATTTTCTTGTTTGATTCATGGCTGTGATTCTGTCAAGTTAAAAAATTAGGAAGTATAGATATATTTAGATTGTGAGATTTTTTATCTCCAAAATAAACTCACTCTAGCAAAGTGGTTTGCGCATTTTTAATGCATCTATGGCTCCTCTTGGCTGTTTTCTCTACCAAATACATGTGCTCTGGAGAGTGATGGCATAAACCAGAAGTGTTGTAAGGGCTGAAGAAGAGTGCAGAGGATAATGAGGGTGCCAGGATTCCTCAGACATTACTGGAAGTGCTATCTACAACTGCAAGGACACAGAAAAGACAAACTTGATGTAAAGTCATCCACAGTCTTATGTGCCTGCATATTACTCACTTGTATGAAATATCAGAAATATACCTGGGATTTTTCATCAGAGGCTATCTCTGCATTAGTAGGCAGTGCCCATCAATAAAATGGATCTGTACAGTGAAGCTGTTGGTCATGTGGACATGACCTCTACTTGTGCACCTTTTGGGGTTTCGCTGAGATTAGTTCTGAACACTTATTTGCAGCTGTGGTGTCTGACACATACGCTGCCAGCCCAGTTTCACAAAAGAAGAATATTTGTGCATTTGGAGACTGCTCAACGATGTAAACCAAAGAACAGTAAATGGGAACAACTTGCTCCGAAAGCGCGCTTCTGATCTAAACTAAACTACAGTGCCCATCTCCAGGAGTCACCCTGTTGCCACAGCTTGGAAAGCAGTCCCCCCTGGGGTACACAGTGCAGTATCCTCTTGGGTGTGGGGGTGCCAACTGCAATCCAGACCATTAACTCTCTCTTGTATATCTTTTTAAGAACGACCTCAATTAGTTCATGAAATAGACCATCTAGTGTGGCTTCTTGTGACAGAAAGAAAAGAGATATGACCCACAGGATGACCTTAATGACTGTGGTTTTGTATACAGGAATACCTTACAGTCCTGGTTGAACTTGTGCAGAGAGTGATCACAAAAACAGCCTGTGCCATTTTGGGGCTATTTGTGCCTTTCAGATACTATGTTTGCTATGTCAGAGCAGTACAGGGATGTCATATAATTGCAGCTAATATCTATGTTATTAGACTCTGTGCAAATCCACAGATGTAAAATGCAATTTATCCTTGTAGTCTAGTAGTTTTATTCATTGGTTGTGTTTTATTTCCCTGTGTAGCATGTTTTCCTTTCATATGACTTCCTGTGGGCTCAAGTTTTCTGCTGGAAGTTTTCACTTCGGGTTGTGGTTTCACTAGTACTATACGCTATATGAAAAATGCTCCCCAAGAAACACTTCAGCTCCTAAAGACAGTCAGTTTATAACCTGTTCCAGAAAAAATTTCATCTGTTTTCCTGATTCAGTTAGCAAGAATTCTTATATATTGGCAACAGTCTGCCACTAAACCATGTCCCTAAGAGACACATCTACATATCTTTTAAATACCTCCAGGAATGGTGACTCCACCACTGCCCTGGGCAGCCTGTTCCAAGGCTTGACAACCCTTTCAGGGAAGAATTTTTTCCTAATATCCAACCTAAACTTCCCCTCGTGCAATTTGATTCTATTTTATCCTATCTCTTGTTACTTGGGGAAAGAAACTGACATTAGTCTCACTACATCCTCTTTTCAGGTAAAGAGCAATAAGGTTTCCCTTATTCCTCCTTTTCTCCAGACTAAGCCCCAGTTCCCTCAGCTGTTCCTCATTACACCTGTGCTCCAGACCCTTCACCACCTCCATTGCCTTTCTCTGGACCCACTCCAGCACCTCAGCGTCTTTCTTGGAGTGATGGGCCCAGAACTGAACACAAGATTCAAGTTGCGCACTCACCAGTGTACAGGGGGATGATCATTTCCCTAATCGTGCATTAGGTTTTGCCTGAAATTGTGTAACTGTTTTTTCCATTGATATCTCTTCAATCTCTGGAGCTAGAGTTGGTGTTTTATAAAGCTCAGGAGTTTCCCCTAATCTCTGACTGGAAGATCTAAACATACATCCATAATGTATTCACCAGGAAAGGCTATTTTCCTAGCAGGACACACAGACAAGTCAATTAGCTTGATGTGAACTGTCAGAATGGGCCTCAGGTAGGACTGTAGAAGGAAAAAGGTGGATTTGACTTGGCAAAAATGTGTGTGGCTTCCAAAATGTTTATATTCTTATATGGCCATATAAGTCATGGAATTACAAATGCCATGTGCTATTAATCTTAGTCCTTGGAAAAAGACATTGGATGAACTAATAAAATGCATTTTTAGTTTCAATAAACTTTATTCCCTTATTTATCGTGTCCTGCAGCAAAGTTTCTTTTTGTTTGAAGGAAAAAGCGCTGATTTCTTCAAAAGAAATTCAATGACTTTTCATACAGTTTCAATATCTTTTTTTATTTTAAGCAAAGACAAAATAAATGGCTGCTTGCACTTCAAAGTTGTGCAAGGCTTCTGGCTAGTAAAAGGCTATGGGTCTGTTTGCAACTATCAAAAATACACCTATTAAATCCCCACTTGGAAAGTAGCAAGGAAAATATCCTGTTCCACTTTTTGGTAAGCCACATCCCTTTGCTAAAAAAAGTGCTGACAAGATGTTTGCTTCAGATACATATGAGATCAGAGAACAATGGACTTGAGGAGTACTTTTATGTTTGTAATAGATGATCTTTTCTAAAACCAAAAAATAATTACTTAAACAAGCTCCAAACCTAGAAGATTATTCTCTATCCCTCCCAAACAATAGATTAGTTATAATTTCATCCTCTATAAAGTTTTTTTTATATTAGATATGTAGTTTACTTCTTCCCACCAATGCACTTGATTTATTGAACGCTTCATAAATCAGATAATATAAGTTATAAAATATAAAGGCCCATATTAGCCTTGAAGAAGTCAGCTGGGATACCAGAATCATGCCAGATCTTCAGCACAGAGTTCATTGAAGCCTGAACTAGTTCCTAAGAAAAAAGAAAGATTATTTGAAGAAGACAGAGATGTTGTTGCTGTGGTTTAACCTGACAGGCATCTCAACACCACATGAACATTCATTCACACCCAACAGTGAGGCAGGGAAGAGAACTGGAAGATTCATGGATCAAGATAAAGACAGCTTAATAGGGCAGAAAATGAAGGGAAAATTATAATGATGGTAAAAGAATATACAAAAAAAAGTGATGCCCAATGCAATTCCTCACCACGCACTGAAAAATGCTTTAAGGCAAAAACTAGTTCTGAATTAGGAAAGTTTGCTTTCTTATTCTTATTCTTTGACAAGAAATCACTTTCATGTCTTGAGGAAAGCTGTGTCTCCATTCTCTTCTGTTAAAACATTGAACTCTTTTGCAGTGACCAGCAACATAAATAACACCTTTATTTGGTAGAAACTATTATTGTTCCATTATTTTGTATGCTACAAGTTTTGAAAACACAGATCTGAATCATGCCTGCAATTGGTTAGTCTCCTTTCCTATGTTCATCTAATATCTGCAGTAAAATCATGGACTGAAAGTGTGAAAGGAACTGTTCGGTTATTGCATACAAGGAGATTACTTCCCTGTATAAAGGGGATTTACAAAGATGGAACCAGTATCTCTTCAGAGGGGCAAGTAAAAGGGTGCAAGGCAACAGACACAAACTGCAAGAGGGAAACTAAATTTGAGTGTAATGGGAAAGCTTTTCATTGTGAGTGGTTCACCACTGGAGCAGGTACAATGATAATCCCATTCTTGGGGTTTGTAATGGTGTCCTGGACAATGCCACAGAGCTTTAGTGTTAACTCTGCTTTGGGAAGGGATTGGATTAGGCTGGATGATCTCCAGAAGTCTCTTCCAATTAAATTTTGCTAAGAATTTATAATAATAAAGCTGCAGAATGAACTGAATTAGTAATCTGAAACTCACTAATGCTGAAATGTTCTGGATATTGTAAATCCTATTTTGAGGAGAGGCTTTTATTTTTATTTCTCAGTCCTTTTAATTTCTCTAGTAAGTTCTCTTTTAACTTATATATATTAAGAACCATGTATTACTCCTTATGAGCCTATAATACAATTTCTGATGGGATGTAGACGGATAATGGGGGAACAGCTGCCACACTGACCTGGTCTTGGCCAACTGTTGTGTTGATGCTGACAGGTAAAAATTCCCAAAGTTCATCAGCTATCCAGGGTAGGAGCTGATCGCAGAACTGACAGAAGGCAATAGCTGTTTTTTAACTTGGCCCACTGAGGTCAGGAGGCGTTTTGCCTCACACAGGGGGCTTGGGACAATACACAGAATCACCCCATAATGTTTATCTCTGCACTGCTGTGTCCCTGTAAGTAAAACTGATAGGCAGTTTCATTATCCTGAGCCTTTTGTCTTCAGATTTCCAATTGTTTCAGGAACTGTTTTTTTGTTTGTTTGTTTTTGGTTTTTTTTTGTTTGTTTTTTTTTTTTTTTTTTTAACAGGTATTCACCCTCTCAGCGAGGTTTGCTCCCCTTGCAAGCTTGCCTTTCACAAGTTTTTACCATGAGAAAACAGTGAGAGTAAACACGTTAGTGTAGCTAAACGGGAATGTCTCAAAACGTTCGAGGGCGTAAGACAAAACCCGACAGAACTCCATCCCCCAGGGTGCATCCGCAGCACCCGCTGGGATGCGGAGGAAAGCCCGAAGCGGGGCGCGGAGCTGCTCTCTCCGCGGAGCCACGGCGGGGCGCGATTGCACGGAGAACAGCGGCTCGAAGCTCCCCACGCCCGGCCCGCTCCAAGGGGGACACATGTGATCTCTTTCCTTTTATTGCTATGGAAACAGACCAAAGCAAAGGGTAAATACATGGACAATAGCAAAAGACAATTTTAATTTTCATTCCCCCTTAAATGTCACAGGTTTTGAGCACGTTGCTGCTGTAACTGGAGACTGCATCTGCAGCCCGATGTGAAGAGCTGGTCTCCGGAGCCTGAGGAATACAAGTCCCTCATTATTGCCAAGTGGGATCGGAGCACGTAGGTCTGTTTAGACACTGCGATGCATTGTGAGAGGCCTCTCTTCAGGGATAGCCATAAAAGCCTCCTTTTTCCCCCCTGTTAAAAATGGGCAGCTGTATTCTAAAGTGGACAGCGCTGAGGACTGCATGTCTCTGCTGCACAGAGATTCTCTGGGTCAGGCGTGAAAAAGAGAGCTTAATTTCAGAATCCGAACAGGATTTCATGCTTTAGTGGGAGTTGTGCTCACTCCTGTGTACCTGGCTGGGGAAAACTGGTGGGGAAGGTTTCTGAGACTGTGTATTGCTTGCTGACACTCCAGGTGTCTGACAAGTGTTTTGGCAGCTCTAAAATAGCTGCAAAGTATAAGCCTGAGCAGTCTCATAGATTAGGGTATTTCAGGCTATTAATTACCTGCTAATTGCCACTCTAAATACCTTTGACATTAAATTAAGACCATAACCACTGGTTGTTTAACAGGAGAGATAAGTCACCTTTTGGTGCCAGCAGCTGTGGCTCAGCCTGGTTTTATCTCTTCAAAGCCAGTGAAAAACACTCAATGAATGACATAAATAAATAAGACCAAATCGGTTATTTTAGAGGTACATGAGCAGCATCTCACTAATTGTTGAGTGTTACAGATGTGAGCAGGGTGCTCTAAACTGTTTACCAGCTGGTTCTTGGAAATGAGACTTCCTGGATGACTTTCCTATTGAGATATGCTGCCCCTCCTTGTAAATCCCTCGGCGGTTTCTGCTTCCCAGTAAGAGCAAGTTCCCCATGCACACACAGGATGGTTCCTAGAATTGACACTGCAGTTGCTAGAAGAGGTCCGTCTGGGAAGGTGTAAGATATTGATTGCTCTGACGCAGCATCCAGAAACGCGAGCCATGTCACTGACAGAACAAACCCCAGGACACATGGACTGCACTGCCCTATCTGAAGCTGGGAGTGACCTTTCCTGAAAGAAGGGGTCGGCTTCGAGTCAAGCTGGGATTCAACATGCTGCTGGATTTCTCTTAATTGTATTAATTGCAGCGGTCTCTCCTTGGCACTGCTTTACTTGGAAACTGGTGTGTGTGTGTGTGTGTGTAGTTTATAAAGCTCACAGACGAAAATCTTGGCATGTGAAGGCTGAGTTTCTGGTTGGATTTGGGAAGGGGGAGAAATAGGACAGGAGGGACTGACCAGCTGGGCTCCTTTCAGTGCAGTCAGAAAATCCAGATTTGCAGTACTGTGCTTCACAGGCGTTCCTCCTGCTTGCTAAATTATTTCATATACATCTGAAGTAAAACAAAAAGAGGGAGAAAAACCTAAAACCCCACACATGATTGCATATCAAAGAGCAATCATGTATTGGCATGGAGGGGAAATAGATGGCTTAAGCAGCTTTTTTGTCTGCAAAACCTTATGGTCCTGCTTTAATTTACAAGGGCAAATTTTAGATACACAGAAAGCAAATCTGGTGCTATGTGCTAACATCCCTCTTACACTGGATTTATGTGAATGTGAGTGCACATTCTGACTATTACTTATCATAACACATAAGAGTTTGGTCAAACGCCTTCTTCATTTATGGTTTCCTGGTTTGGAAACGTGCAGTTATTGTCAGACATTCTCAGTAGTAAAAATCATATGGAAAGTTACTACAAAAAAAGGTTCTGGATTAAAAGACCCAACCAGTTCTCCAGTGCTATGTTGTGAGACAGCATTTTCTCCCTCACAGACACATATTTTGCTGTCAAGGGATAGTAACTGCTTTCTGGGATTATGAGGATTTTAGGAGATCATCCAGAAGCCATGTTTGCAATTAATATTAGTAAGAATAGGAGTTGATTTTAATGCCTCAATATAGAATCAGAAATATTTACTGTAGTCTGTTGTATGAGGTTTTTTGTTGGTTTGTTGGGTTTTGTTGTTTTGTTTTTTTTTTCTCTAGAAAATCATATTACAGTATTTCCTATAAATTAAGAAAGAAAGACATCTAGCATTGCTCTCCTGGTTTTATCCTAGTTATATATAAGGTCAAATGCCTGGTTAATTACCAGATGAGCCCAGCTGTTTCAAAGCACTTTAATCCATTTTTGACCAAGATCTTCACATCATAACTGCATATACTGAATGAATGAAACAGTTTAATTTATCAGGGTCAGACTGATGTTCCCTTACCCCTCAGGGAATCTTCATTTATTTGTGCATGTACCATGACTGCGGGCTCTTTAGAGATGGCCTTCCTCCTTTCTTTCTCAGACAAATCTCTGCTTTTAAGGCATAAAGAATACATGTCTGTAGATTAAAGCCTGGTTTCCTGGGAAAATGAACTGTGTATACACCTCAGAAAGATTTTAGTAAATAACTGAAATCTTTCAACTAAGGAACTGAACTGAGCAAAATCCCTTGCTAATGTAAACTGAGCTTTCTGGAGGTCAGTAGAACAGGGACATCCTGTAGGTGAAAGTCTATGCAGTGCTCCCAGAACTGCTGAAAACATTCAGGCAAATGGAGAAGAGTCTCCCCTGCAAAAGAGTCTTCCTCCAGATCCTTACTTTCATCAGGAGCTCTGACAGCATAGAAACCTCAGACTGGTAAAAGCAGAAGACACGTACCTGAATGGACTTTATTAAGGTCGCTCTCTCTATGGGGTCATTTCAGGCACACCTTCACTCGCTGCTCACCTCGAAGACAGCAGGCAGGATAAGATTTAATAAAGGAGGAGAAGAAGGCATATTGCTTAGTTTGATTTGGTTTAGGCTTCTAGGAGGTATTTGACTATCATGGACATACTCCCTCTGGAGTGCTGTTAACACAGTCATTGCCATACATGATGCTTTACATTATCTCACTTGCACAGACCCACCTGTGGTACCTATTCTATTTCATTTATTTTGTTTTTGATACCCTTCTACTTTCTTCTGAAGTGACCATTTCAATGATTACTCAAGACAGGCATATAGATCTACCAATACACCTTAGCTGTACTCCATTCCCTATCTCTAGGCTTTTTTTTTTTTTTTTTGTTTTGTTTTTTTTTCTCACCAAAATCATAGAATCATAGAATAGTTAGAGTTGGAAAGGACCTTAAGATCATTTACTTCCAACCCCCCTGCCATGGGCAGGGACACCACCCCACTAAACCATGTCACCCAAGGCTCTGTTCAACCCAGCCTTGAACACCGGCAGGGATGGAACATTCACAACTTCCCTGGGTAACACATTCCAGTGCCTCATCACCCTCACAGTAAAGAATTTCTTCTTTATATCCAGTCTAAACTTCCCCTGTTTAAGTTTGAACCCATTACCCTTCGTAACCCCTTGCCAGACACAGAGGTGAGGCTGACTGGTCTGTAGTTCCCTAGCTCATCCATTTTCCCCTTCTTGAAAATGGGGGTTATATTTCCCTTTTTCCAGTTATCTGGAACTTCACCTGTCTTCCATGATTATTCAAATATAACGGACAGTGGCTTAGCAACTTCATTTGCCAGCTCCTTCAGGACCCGCAGATGCATTTCATCAGGTCCCATGGACTTGTGCACATTCAGGTTCTTAAGATAGTCTCAAACCAGATCCTCTCGTACAGTGGGCCTAAGGTCTTCATTCTCACAGTCCCCACGTTTGCCTTCCAAGATCTGGGTGGTGTGGTCAGGGCATTTGCCAATGAAGTCTGAGGCAAAGAAGTCAAGAATCTCAGACTTCTAACAATCCAGGGTAGCCAGTTCTCCTGATAGCTTCTGAAGAGGGCCCACATTGTCCCTAGTCTGTCTTTTGTTTGCAAAATACCTATAGAATTCTTTCCTGTTATCTTTAACATCCCTAGCTAAGTTGAATGGGCCTTAGCTTTCCTAACCTGGTCCCTAGCTTCCCAGACAATATTCATGTAAGTCTTCCCAGGCCTCCTGTCCTTACTTCCACCTTTTATAATTCTCTTTTTTCCTTCAAATTTTCCTCAGCAGCTCCTTATCCATCCAAGGTGGCCTCTTGGCCTTCCTGCTGCACTTCCTTCTAGTCAGGATGCAATACTCCTGACTTTGTAGTAGGTGATCCTTGAATATCAACCAACAGTCTTGGGCCCCCCTGCCCTCTAAGGCTATATCCCATGGAATCTTACTGAGCAGGCTCCTGAAGAGGCCAAATTCTGCTCTCTTGAAGTTCAGGGCAGTGAGCTTGCTGCATGCTCTTCTCACTGTTCTGAGGAATCTCAAATTCGACCATCTCATGATTGCTGCAACCAAGGCTGCCCTGGAGTGTCGCATTTCCCACCAGCTCTTCCCTGTTGGTGAGGATGAGGTCAAGCACGGCACCTCTCCTTGTCAGGTCCTCTATTACTTGCAGAAGGAAGTTGTCTCCCATACAATAAAGGAACTTCCTGGATTGCTTGTGCCAGGCCATACCATCCCTCCAAGAGATATCAGGGTGGTTGAAATCCCCATGGGAACAAGGGCCTGCGAGCTTGAGGCTATTCCTCTCTGTCTATTGAATGTTTCATCCACCGAGTCCTTTTGGTCTGGTGATCTGTAACAAATCTCCACAGTAATGTCTCTCATTGCTGCTCTCTCTTTAACCCTGACCCACAAACTCTCTGTCGACTGCCCAATGAATTACCGTGCATTTTCAGCATGGGAGTGCAGTGTCCATCTGGAGTTCACCCTATTTATTTAGGAATGCTGGGCAGCAAGGACATTGTTGCTGCTGGTATGTGCTTTCCTCTTTTCTGGGTCTTTCTAATCAGTTAGGTTTCCAAAGAGCTCTTTATTTTTAATTTATTCATTTTGTTTTCATTGACAGGTATTTTCGACTCCTCTGCCACAAGTTAAAGCAGGTGGTTCCTTCAGTAGTCTTGTCAGTTTGTGTCTGAAGGTTTGGCTCTGTCTCTACGAAGGAATTATTTTTACTGGCATCCACCTACCTTTGTTATTTTTCTGATGGACTTGATGTCTCTTTCTCTCAGCATGGGGGCTTTTGAATGCCTGCCATTGCAAAATTTTGTTGTTGTTGTTGTTGTTGCTACTTCTGCCTTTCATCTGGTGCAGCATCCTTACCAACCTCCAAAATCTTGCACTCCCAAACTCCCAGCAGTAATCCTTCCAGTGTTTCCTGCTTTTGCAAATTGAAGCTTTGTAAATAGCAATTTCACAGATCGCTTTTGTCACTTTTGATATTTTCACGTCTGGAGGATAACATCAACAACCAGGAAACTATGACAAACTGAAATCAGTAACCTCTCAGAATAGGTCACAGAAAATGGGCAAATATGCTTTTGCACTGGTCCTTACATCTATCTTCTCCAAAAGGCTTTAGTCTGTTTGTACCAAAACAAAGCATCCCCCTTTGAGGACCAAAATTGTATCAGTTGACATCAGTTCTAATTTTCCATTATTAGTTACCTGCTATGATGATATGAATACATAGGTACAATGCACATACACACAGATAAAGAAGTAAATATTTCATCTCTCTTGCTGCAGTGACCTGTCTTTTCCCATTTAGTGAAGCTCCCCTATACCACCTGCAGATTTTGCTGACTGAAGAAGGATGAGGCACGTCATTTAAGGGGTATTTGGAAAGGCTTTTTATGCATAACTCTATTAGGTTCATTCTTCCGCTCATTGAAATTTTCAGACTCTCAGTGTTTGCAATTTTGAAGTACCAGCAGGCTCAGTCACATATAATGACACACAGACTGAATATTAGTCAGCATTTCATTCAGGCTGAGGTGATCTATGGCTGCTTTGCCATGAACCCAGGACATGTGGGCATCTGCCACACTGCACTGGAGGCAGCTTGCTTTTGAGCCTGCTGATAACATGACAGCCAGCTCTTAATAGCTACATCTATATAAGAAAATAAAGTAATGCCAGTGAAAGCTCACAGACACAGGAGTTTGACTCTCTACTACTAAATTCCATATTAATTCACTAGGATGGACATAGTGGGTCTGAAAGCCCATCCCTGTTAGTCCTGCCACCTCTGACTTAGCCTCTGCTCTTCCCCTCTCTGCCCCTTCCTCATATGTGGCTGCTCTTTATCAGTGTACCAGCCTGTCAGTCCAGCACAGTTTCTGACATCCTCACCGCAACTACCCCAGCTTTTGTCAGACAGCTGAAAATTTAGCACCCATCCTGCTGAAAGTAGCCTGCTGATTTCAGAGGGAGCAGGATGTTGTCCAAACCATCTGATTATCCACTCCATGTCATATTTTTACTTTTTAACAAAGGTGTTTATTTTTCATACAAAGATCATAGGTTGAGCCATGGCAACTATAGCATCTGTGTAGCCAGCAAACAGTATGTGGGTGGGTGGTTTGGATGGCCTTGAATACTTAATTGAATTTGTTTTTCCTTTCAGCTCCCTGTGGTGTGTTATTTTTTTATATTTAAAAGTTATCCAATCTTGAATACAACTGGTTTTTATTATTAAAAGGACAGCTTAAATGCATTTAGCAAAAGCAAGTCTCATTCCTTTTATGTCTCAATCTTTTTTCCAATTAAAGAAAGTCCTTTAGTGCCTATGATGGACTTCCTGTAGCCAAAATGTTTCTCTAAACATTTTCTAAAAGTCTAGATGCTTTGTGTACTTAATGGAATAAGCTCCACATTTCCTGACCCTTAAAACGTTCATCATTAACTTGTGTGTTTTACACTGCATAGGCAAAAATGAGGATCTGGGGTGTTTTCCCAGCTGTAAAAGCTCCTGCATGCTGCTTCCATTGCAGGTAAAAGGGAACAGCACATAAACTCAGGACCATCCTTGATATAAACTGAACTTCTATAGTCCCTGTGGGATGCACCAGTGCCTTTGAGACATGGTTGTCAGCTTGAATGAAGCTCTAAGAGTTTTGGCAGCAACAGCCTGGTAGACTGTGTGGGAATTCAGTCTGTCAAATTGGGTAGATGGCTCAAAACAGACAGCTGGAAATTCTGCAAGAACAGCTGTGATATGGACACTTTAGAGTGAGGATCAAACCCACATAGAGCTGCAGTAACTGGCAGTGAATGCAGTGCAGTACAGTAATGTGAATTTGGATATGATGATAGAGCTTAAAATAAATAGGAATAGAAAATGTCATTTGCTTGTGAGTCAACATCTTACTTGTTCTAACTGAAGAGTAGGATCATAGAATCAAGGAATGCTTTGGTTTTGTAGAGACTTTCAAACATTATCTAGTCCAACTCTTACCCTGGCATAGGCAAGAACATCTTTCGCTAGATCGAGTTGCTCAAAGCACCATCTAAACTGACCATAAACACTTCCAATGATGGAGTATCTGTAATTTCTCTGGGAAATCTGTTCCATTGTCTCAGTACCCTCATCATAAAAAAAAATTCTTCCTTTTGTCCAATGTAAACCTACTCCCTTTCAGTTTAAAACCCTTACCTCTTGACCTGTCACTTCAGGCCTTGGTAAGAAGTCTCGTCCTTTCTTATAAGCACTCCTTATATTTTGAAAGTTCACAATAAGGACTCCCCAGAGCCTTTTCCAGGAGGAATAAGTCCAGGTCTCTCAGCCTTTCTTCTTAGGAGAAGTGTTCCAGTAATGTTAGGATTGTGATAGCAAGGTTTAGATAGCACAGCTAAGCTGGTGAAGCTTGAACCTGGTGCCTGAATGATAAGGCATGTAGACCACATATATGGAAATTCTGAAGGGACTAGGTTTGTTTAATATCTAAAAAGAGAAAATTGAGGAGAACATGGCGTACTTCTTTTGTGTTAAAGTTGCCACAGGGAAGACACAGAATCATTGTTATCTGTTCAGTAGGGGAGAGGATAGGTTTATGTACATCCAAAAGTTTTTAATTGGAAAGAAAACAAACTTTAAATATACAAAGGTCTTGAAGCACTGGCTAGCAACTTATGTGTGGAAAACCTTTCACTGAATGCGTTCAAGAACATCAAGGCGAATCATCCTCTTCTGAGGAGGATTTAGTTCGCTTGATCCTGCCTCGGTGCGGTTATTGAGCTAGTTTTTGATGCATGTTTCTTTTTAGCCACACAATTTTGTAACGTACATGCTCCATGGACAATATGGGAGAAATTAGGGTTGAATCCAAACAATCAGGCTGGGGCTGATACTCATGTCTAGATGAAACAACCCAAATATGAAGGCGGAAATTCAACTAAGTAACTACTATTAAAAAAAGGCTATAAATAAATTGCCTAGGGTTTGAGGCAGTCCCATTACTGTGGGAAACCATGAAAGAATATTTATTTTTAACTCTCCTGTCGGCTTTTCCACAGCAGTTGATCTGGTGATTTATTGAACTGCATTTGTAATGACTTCGTTAATACACATGACATGATGAAAAATGCCATGTTTAATGAGTTTTATGTGATTCATAACAAGCTGCAGACAGTAAAAGCCTGATGACATTTTTTAATTCTACAGAACAAGAAAAATTTCAATTTTAAAAGCAGGAAGCTAAATTCTGTGCAGTGTTTCCTCTTTAATTTGCCGTTAAATCAAGGGAGACATGATCATTTTAAAAGGTTCAGTAATTAAATGCTAGTCTATTGTAGCCAAAGTAACTGAAAGTCTGTTGGGATAAAACAAAACCAGGCAACTATCTGGAATCTGTTGTTCACTGTCTCTTGGTCATTGCCAAGCAAGCTTTGTTTTTACATGGTTTGTGCGTTTGGTTAAAATTAGTTCTCACATAACCGAATAATGTTGCAACAGAAAGGAATAAAATCAGCAAATGTACTGTTCTCTTTTGAGACTGTCATATTATTCTGTAGGAGGTATTTAATTTTAAATTTTAAGAGCAAATTGCTGTTGTATAAAAAATTCTATTAATTTTTCCTTGCCCATTTTGCTCCAAGCTGTAAGTCTACACAACTACCTTACCCAGCTAATTGCCTGACTCTTTGGTCATCTCCATTAAAATGGCTCAATACTCAGATAAAAATAGAAAAAAGTGGGCAACCCTTTTAAGGGTTGGAGTTTTTTGTTCTTTGCTTGTTTAACAGTGGGCTTTTGAGCTTTTCCAACTGAGAAGAAAAGAAGCTTGAATCTCCAGTGACTAGCTTACTATAGCATCAATTCAAATCTGAATTTCCCATTAAGGTCATCTCCGTAGTGGTTTGAAGTTTTCCTATTTATTAACCTCTGCATTGAACTGAATATTCCTCAGATTCCCTAATTAGTTACAGTTGGAGCTTTAGTGACTTTCAAGACTTTCCTCTTTGAGCTAGAAAGAAAAAGGTTCAAACAATGGTCAGGAAATCCTAAAACCTCTTATCTCTCAGCAGTTCGATTAGACAAGAAGAGTACTGTCTTGATGGATTGAAAGTGCTGTGTACCAGATAAGAACAGGAATGATAAGAACATTAGAGGTCTCATTTTTTTTAATGGAAGAAAAGACTGCTTTCCTTTTAAGTGCTATCTTTTCTTCATTTGCACATTGCACGATAAATAGAATGTATTTGAAATTAATATTTCTGCAATTTAATTCACCATTAATATTTTTTGACACACACAAAGGAATACAAAAGGCATTCTATAAAAGAAGAATATAAGATTAAATGACTGTCAAAGCAGCTGAGACTTACTAAACTCCATATTCCTTTTTGTACAGCCCTAGCAAAGCTGGAAAAGAAGGTAGAAAAGATGATGCTATGAAAATAAGCAAAAGATGTATTTGTTCAATGTGTTCACTTTCAGATAGCATTAAAAAGTAAATATAGGTGTGAGAAAGACATCAGCTGCCTTGGAAAGACGGTTGTGTAAATGTTCTGCTTATTTTGCTCCCTTCAGTGGGTTGGCTGTTGCTTTTTTGCCAGTTGCTTTCCATTAATCACTTTGGTTCTAAAAGGCCTTAGAAGGAAATTGTTTACAGATATTTTCCTTTGCTCTGACAGAAATATGAAGCCATTTTCAATCAGCTCCCTCCCATCCTGAATTTGTGGCTCAGCCATTTCCCTGTTTAAGTCAATCAGGACATAACCAGCGACTTAAACTTGAGCAGATGAAGTTCTTTACCTAGCAGTGGATAAAAAGACAGAGAGCTGAATGTTTTCTATAAGCTAAAGGATATTTTAATAGCTTAGCTTTTTTGTAGCTGATTAACTTTGTCTTCCAGTTCCACTATAGTGAAACAGACCTTATAGGACTTCTTTTAAGGAGCCTCAGAGCTGCATTTGTTGTCAGGAGCACTAAGGACACTTCTCATTAAACACTCTCAAAATTTTCCTAAAACCTCATAGTTTTAGCCTAATGTATACCCTTCAAAAGGCAAAAAACATCTAGATACAGGAGATGATACTTTTAGTTATTTGCTTTGTTTTTTCTGGTAATTTTTTAAGAGCTACTCTCTGGAGATTTCTGTAGCAGTTTTTATGGGACTCTATTTATCATTGCATGATGTTAATTCAGATGTTTTCATTGAGCCTACATACTTCTTGCCTCTACAGTTATATTTGCACAAATTTATGATGCTGTAAAGTTCAGAAACTTGGGAAATCTAGTACAGATTATATTTGGGCCAAAGTAGCAGATTGTAGCCATCATTTCTAGTAGCTTTTCCTGTAACTTTAAACAAACTAACCCTAACAGCTGAGATGGTCTGGGTTCCATAATATGAAACTATTTACACATGAACAGAGTCAACTTGAAAGCACAGAAAGGTAGGCTTATTTAGCGGAAATGGGCTAAACTGTAAGCTTGATTTTATAATCACATCTTAACCATGCTTCACTCATCAGCTACTGCTGGCTTTTGATGAATCCTACGGAGGAGCTGCTTCGCACGCGTGTCTTTCTTTGCAGAAATGGGAAATCATCAAAACATTTCAGGCGAAATCTGTCTCCAATGAAGTCAAGGGCATGCTTCAACAGAGTCAAATCTTCAGTCTGGGATCCTGCCCACAGGCAGTTATAACAACAAAAAAGGAAAAAATGGTTTGGCTCATGAGAGATGGGGAGGAAGGAGCTGGAGAAGATTTCTGAGGGGTTGGTGAGAGAGAAGTGGCAGCAATGAGGATAAGGAGGCAGAAGAGCTCAGGAGAAGGAGGCAGAGCATGGAGCGGATGCGTCAGGGGAGTAGTAAGAGGAGGAAGGGGTGTGAATAACATAGAATGGAGCCAAGATAAGGGGTGCTGTTTTTCAGACCAAAGAAGAGAGTGTGTTTTAGGTCAGTTCCTTGAAGGGAGAGAATATGATGGGTGAATTGGAAGGGCTAAAAGCTTTCAGAAAGAAAACAGGCATCAAAGACCTTACATTGTATTTAAGTCCAAATTAGTCCTGCCAGAACTGTTCATCCTATCTCTGGCCAACACCCAGGGAACTAAATGACATGGTTTGGGACTGTCCTTGGCATTGCGGCCAGCTGTTGGCCAATGGCTTGTACACGTACTTTTCTATCTTACAAAACCTGCATATGAGCTTGTAGAAGAGTGCCAAAGAGCTTCTGCTGAATCCCAGAGCAAAGAAAAATCTGCTCCCAGACTGGGTCAGCAGCGCTCCCAGGCCTGTGCTAGCTCCTCTGAATATTTCTCACCTTGGAAAAAGCTAGTTATCCAGGTCAAAAACTTGCCAAGAGCTAGTCTACTGGCTGAACAGCACAGATGGTTGAATCACTCAGCCTGGGAACACTGCTTGGTGTTATTTAACTCACCATTATAGAAACATTTCTGCTGTTTTTCTATGAGGTATTCTTAGTGATTTACTTTGGCAGATGAGAAGGATAATACACGTTTTTTTAAGTACTTGTAGCTTCAGGCGTAATAGGACTTGGGGAAATTAGTTCAGAAACAACATCTTTTTGCATTTCAGGACATAATGATCCCAAGCCAAAGTGTGAGAAAGAGGTGCATTTCCAAAAGGCATAGAGCAAATCTGATGAGTCAAGTTCTGCAGAGCCTGGATCACTTGGTAGGACCCAAGGCTTGAGGGCTCACCTTGGTGATATTCTTTATTGGAGTCACCAGGACACACATACTGTTGGTTCTGTGTGTGGTGTTAGGTTAGATCCGCACAGTCACTGGAATGCACTCCAAAAAGGAGTTGTGGTCAATGGTTCAATGTCCACCTGCAGACCAGTAACGACTGGTGTACCTCAGGGATCAGTGTTAGGACCGGTCTTATTCAACATCTTTGTCAGTGACACGGACAGTGAGATTAAGTGTACCCTCAGCAAATTTTCTGACGACACCAAGCTGTTTCAGTTGATATGCTGGAGGAAAAGAATGCCATCCAGAGGGACCTTGACATACTTGTGAGGTGGGCTGATGCCAAGCTTATGGTCTAATTATGACAAGTGCAAGGTCCTACAGCTGAGTCGGAGCAATCCCAGGCAGAGGTTGGGCAGAGATGAGATTCAGAGCAGCCCTGAGGCGGGCTGTACCCTAGGCTGCATCAAAAGGAGTGTGACCAGCAGATCAAAGGAGGTGATCCTGCCCCTCTACTCTGCTTTTGTGAGATCTCACTTGGAGTATTGTGTGCAGTTCTGGTGTCCTCAACAGAAAAAGGACACGGAATTCTTGGAAAAAGTACAGAGGAGGACCATGAGGATGTTTAGGAAACTGGAGCACCTTCCCTATGGAGATAGGCTGAGAAAGTTGAGGCTGTTCAGCCTGGAGAAGAGAAGGCTGCGTGGAGACCTCATAACAGCCTTCCAGTATCTGAAGGGGGCCTATGAGGATGCTGGGGAAGGTCTCTTCATTAGGGGCTGTAGTGAGAGGACAAGGGGTAAGAGGTTCAAACTTAAACATGGGAAGGTTATATTGGATCTGAGGAAGAAATTCTTTACTGTGCAGGTGGTGTGGCACTGGAATGGGTTGCTCAGGGAAGTTTTGAATTCTCCATCACAGGGCCTTGGGTGGCATGGTTTAGTTGGAGGTGTCCCTGCCCATGGCAGGAGGGCTGGAACTAGATGATCTTAAAGTCCTTTCTAACCCTAACTATTCTATCATTCTAATGCAGCAATTAGCTCTAAGAGTGACTTTAGGAGCATGAAGATTCTCCATCTCTTCCCTTGAATGCCAGAGAAATCCTTGGTTCAGTGTGTCTCTGCGTTCACAGCTGGAGAGCTGGCAATTATCTTTTTTCCTTCCTTGTCTTCTATCCAACACTAAGTCATATGAAGGACTAAGAAATACCACTTCTTACATGCTCCTGTTACTATATTTCCATTCACAAATGTAAAAGCATTCTTGATTTTTTCTGACAAAAATGTAAACAGGGAAACTAACTGGTTCAGGGGATATGTAATACAATATAGGGCCTTTCACCTCTGTCTTATGAGCAAAACACCATTCCCCTCTGATTCATGTTCTGTCACTTATGAGGAAAGAACTGGTGGTCTGAATCCCAGTGTCATGTGTCTGCATGAGGAAACCCCTCAATTTGGAGCTGGTTAGTCTCTTTGTTAGCAGCCCCTGCAGAAGGGCTGGTGATGAGCAGATACCTCCTGCACAGAGATACAACATGCTGACTGTAGTCACACTGACCTAGGTGATGCTGGTCTTACACTTATCCTCTCACTAGTAGCTAGTCTTTAGGCACCTGGAGAAAAGGATCACGAGCATGAATTCACTTACAGGATTGCAATGAAAGACAGCACTGTAAACCATACATGCACATTTTTGTAAGGCAGTGCTTGGTGATTCGGATATGCAGTACAGTATCTGGTAATGTATGTTTTGATGAGTAAAAAAGTAATGGACTAATTGAATGCACTTTAATCTGACATTGTATCACCTGTCTGTGAACAGTCCTTTGCTGGCTCTGACTGCAGCTCTTGGAGAGCTGATGACTGCCAGTCCCTGTGCCCAGATGAGGAAATCAAACCTGCTTTGCACTCATGTGTTAGCAAAAAGAAGGACATGTGTCTGGCCTCTGCAAACAGCAAGGCAAACCCCCTTGATATTGCACAGGAGGAATAGCTCCACTCACATTTCTTTTCTTAGGGCTTGGAGGTTTAACATATTCATCTGAGGATGGGAAATTCCTAAACTCAGCAATACTGGTAGATTACACGAGAGCCCTTTGCTTTCAGCTGTTAAGTACATTATTATAAGCTCTAAATGTTTCTTTTTATGCTGTTCTGTTAAAACTGAGTATTCAGGCTCAGACTCCTGTTGATACAGCAGTATCCCTGAATACTCTCCGAGTATTGCCCTGCCCTCAGGCTGCTTCCACTTGGGCGCAACTGCACTGAATGTGGCTAAATTCTGCAATGCTGTACAAGTAAGTATCTGAATTTAAACTGGATGCATGACTGGCCATTTAAACTTGTACTTAACCACACCGGGCTCTGCGGAGCCCCTTGAATAAGCAAATGCACTGAAGTAGGGCTGAGTGTATTTCTGTGGGTACTTTGCATTAATAATAAGGGCCTTCCATATCCAAAGCAACCAAACAAAAAAGCACTGTAGGAGACAATACTTAGAGACAGATTTCCTCTTAGGTGTGGTGGGTCAGGCTATTGTAGCTGGTTTACTTCCCAGTTCTGCTCTCCTGTTGGAGACTGCTGCCTTGAGGACAGAGTCGGAAGAGCAGAACATGTAAAATGTCCTCAGATACTTCAGCAGAGTTTCTGATAGTTTAGCTCCAACCACCTCCTGAAGAAGCTCAGATTGAGCTCTCAGGGCTGAATGGGCTGTGAGGGAGAGTGGAGTAATATCTTGAGCTACACTATATGTTCACTAAATGAATGTATCTAGACCCTGAGTTCATTGGGAACTCAAATTAAAACACTGCTCTAAGGAAGATACCAAGATACACTGACAATTCTGACCAAGCCTGGGATTCCAGCTACTCCATGTGTCCAGTTCCAATACACTCTGCCATTATTCCCCTGCATTTTTCCCTGGGCACAGCAAGAATTTACCCTCATTTTTACAGACATCAGGTCTTTTATTCTGTTGCATGTAGGAAAACAGCAAAGGTAATGTAGAACTGGGTGCAGTAACATGTAGAGTCAAGCAAGACCTTCCATCAAGGTCAGAAAGAAGTTGCTAATGAAAAGTGAATGGAGTATTTGCACTGTGGATCATCAGATGCAGGACATTTCTGGTTTCTGCTTTTAGTGGTGGAAGTGAGCACTGGCTGGATATGTTACACAATTATTTGATGGACCAAATGCACTGATAAAATAAAAGTCAGCTAACTATCCATTTATGTAAGCTGTTTCAATCAAATTCCTCTGAAACCTTGCAACAGTGCAGCCAAAGGGTATCCCAAGGCATCAACATCCTCTCGGTTTTCTTGGTCTGCTGAAAAGAGACCACACAAAATGCTGTGAAAACAGCACCCACTTGGCTGCCAGCTGCCTGACTGGAATATGGGATGTCAAAACTCCCTAAACTCCCAGTCCTTTAGAGATTTCTATCTTTTTTTTTTTAGAGAAGTCATTCAATTAAATTCAATTACTAAGTGTCTGCTTCTCTTAGTAAGTCTAGCATTCAGGCTTTTACATTTTTATTTAGTCTGAGCTCTTTATTACTGCAATCATGCCCACATTGTAGACACCAGGACCTTGATTTAAGTAAGTAAAATAAACATCTATGAATATTTCAATTGCAGTAAAAAACTCATGGGTTCTTGGTATTTTTGGGGAAAGAAACAAATCCAGAAGTCTAAGGATCAGATCTGAGAAAGTTCCTAACCAGCCAAGTCCAAGAATATACCTTTTGGTGGTCCCTTATGCATGGCAATACTTAAAACACACTGAGGACCCCCCTGTTCAGCTTGATTGAGGAGATTTTAATCCCAAACACCCTATGAAAGAACATCTCTCTGTGGACCCTGAGATGCTGTATTCTTTTTCGCATGAGGGCACAGTGAAAAGTAGAGGAGACTTTTCTTAGCCAAATGGTTTAGGTACTTTCTTGTAGACAAAACCATGCATTTGAGTCTCTTCAACCTAAACTTCTTTATGGGTTAGTGGACTATCGACACAGCTGTGATATGAAAGATGCACGCAACACCGAGGTTGAAAATTCCCTTGTTATTCAGACATAGCAGGAGAACCACCTAACCCAGTTCAAGGGCCAGTCCTGATTTCTAGCCAGGGGTCAGGATTTAGTCATGCTTTTTGCAGTGCTTCATACTAGGCATCTACAGGTGCTGGTTGAACCTCACTCTGCTGACATGCCTCTCTACTGAAAGGCACTGAAGATGTATTCAAGGGAAGTGCTCTAACATGTTTTAGATTAGATATAAGAAAGATGTTCTTTACTGTGCGGGTGGTGAGGCACTGGAATGGGTTGCCAAGGAAAGCTGTGAATCCTCCATCCCTGGTGGTGGTGTTCAAGGCCAGGTTGGACAGAGCCTTGGGTGACATGGTTTAGTGTGAGGTGTCCCTGCCCATGGCAGGAGGGCTGGAATTAGATGATCTTAGGGTTTTCTCCAACCCTAACTGTACTATGATTCTATGCTACCATTCTCTGCTGCTGCTGGTCCTTCTCTCTGCCAGTTCTTAATGAGCGAAGCACAGCTGGAAAACCAGTATTTGCTCAGATCTCAGCCAATTCAGTGAAAGTTGTTTAATTTATGTTAAATTGTTTAATTTATTTTAACATACATTTCTGCTGCAGGAGTGAGTTGTGAATTCCAGGAATAGGGTAGAGATGAGGACTCATTCTTAAACTACAATAGCTGGATTTGTTAATGTATTATTATCTGTTCTTTCTCTTTCTCCAGGACTCTTCAAGTTTTGACTCTGAGGACTTAGTGCCTTAATATAATACTGTAGTGCTTACTTTGCTACTGCCTACAGCAAGATCAGATAATGACCAATGTACTCCTTCATATTTCATCATCAAAATTTTCCACTAACACAGAACACAAGATAAGCACCATCTCTAAATTACTTAAAATGCTAGGAGAAGATATTTTAAAAAAAAAAAATATTCTCCATCCCAACAACCTCCACAAATCCGACTGACCTCAGCTTTGTTTAGCTCCAGTTAGAAAGTTTCCATGATATTTCTCTAATTGCCTTTTCAGTGGATGCCATTAATGATGCAAAATCAAGACTCAAATCCCTTCACTGCAAATAAGGAACAGTGTCTGACAAATTGATAACAGAAGCTTGGTTTTGGGGCTCACGGCCATGAGGGCAGAATACCCTGCAGAAAATAGACTGAACACACAAGTCTATACCCTGTGGGACAGATTTCTGTCTTGTACAGCTTGGTGTGAGTGTCACAATAACCGTGATCTCCTGCTGCTCTTCAGGAGATGTGAAGGTTCACTTTTTTTTAAGGCATTCATAACTTTTGGAGGTGTTAACTGATTGCCCAATTACTTCAGTGCTCTGAGCCTTGTATGTATCTGCCATCCATACATTTTGCCTCCTGTTTCTTAACACAGCTGGAAAAATTAATATGCAGGGACACACTGCATCTCAGAAGTCTTTAAAATCTAATCCTTATTCATGAATGTCCACCTAAACCAATATAAAGTAATTAGGGAATGCATAGTTAAAACAACAAAAGCCACAAAACATCCTTTGGAAAGGCAGTGCTCACTGGTATGTTTTTGTGACACACGATGATTTTTTTGGATATACAGAGATGATAAGATAAAATTCCAATGGGCCTGGCAGGGGACCCAGAGGTCATGATCCCTACAGTAACACTGAATTTAGCTGATCCATATCGTGATGGCTTAATGGTAACAGTTGTTTTTTTTAAACAATTCCTTTTGTCCGAAGTTAACGTACTTCTTGTTGGCTTTCTGCTGCAATCTAAACAGTCACAGCTACCTCATGATAAGTGTTGGCAAGGTGATAATCAGTTTGCTTGTCTTTTTTTCCCTACAGTAAGACGGATTAAAAAAAACCTTACTGTGTTATAAATTACAATGGAGTAATAATGTTAGTTCAATCATTTGTGATGAAAAACAAAGTTTGTGAGGAGAAACAATCTTTTGCTAGGCTAATTGGTACACTTGCAAAAAATGGAGAAGTTTTCTATCTCACATCTTTGTATTGTATCTTGTCCCTTTTTTTTTCTGCTGGAAGCTTAAAACCTTTTGTTTGTTCCCTCTAAAACCCCAAATGGGGACATTATATGCTCAGGCAAAAAGACTGAAGCCCTTGCAAGACCCTATGTGCATCCCTGAGGGGATGTGTTTTCTCTGCCCTGCCTGTGAAAGGTTTGGTGGAAGGGGGCTGGGGACAGAGGATATGCAAGAGAGCTAAGAGAGCTCATCTATGGACAAGCTGATCTCAAGTGCCAGGAGCAGAAGGAACTTTTCTATGATAAGCATTTTGAGCCGCCTGGCCATCAGCCAATACCTCTTAGGTTGCCGGATTTACTGCATGTTTGGTTTTCTCTTGGGGAATTTTGTTACTTTCACTATTTCACATGACTGTTTCATAGAAATGAAACTTAAGGTGGCTCTTTTTATAGGTACAAACCTTTATATAAACATGGCTGAGATTCCTGTGACTGCAGTCCAAACACCCGTATCTCACTGAATCACACTCAACCCCAACATATCCAAGGGAGATCCAGTCAGTTAATCACAGAATCTTGGAATGGGTTGGGTTGGAAGGGACCTTAAAGATTATCTAGATACAACTCCTTCCACTAGACCAGGTTGCTCCAAGCCTCATCCAGCCTGGCCTTGAACACTTCCAGGGATGGGGCAGTCACTTCTCTGGGCACCCTCTTCCAGTGCCTCACAGCACTCACAGTGAAGAATTTTTTCCTAATGTTTGATCTAATTCTCTAATAATGAGATGTAGAGCATTACTTGGGTCCCCTCACACCAAATCTTCTAAAGATCTCTGACATAGTAGTGTCACTCACCGTGCAAGAAGTTGCACATGATTTCACAGTCTTGACAGAGAACTTAGTTGTACAATCAGATTTGCAGCATCAAAGACTTCCTCCAAGGGAAAGATCATAATTTTAGTGTTTCTAGAAACAAAAAATGGCTTTTGCAGAGTTAGCTTGTGTTTACCAAATCATTGGAATCTTTTAGAGAAAGGAAATTTAGGTGACTTGGGAAGAAAGTAATTCACTAGGCTGCCTCTCATTATTTTTCACAAATTCTCAGTTCAAGTTCAGCCCTGGAGCAGGAGGCTGGATTAAATGACTTCCTGAGATGCCTTTATGCTTATTTCCTCTTACGAATTTTAAAAGGTTAGGAGAAATGAAGGTAGAATGAAAGGAACATTCTTCCTCCTGAGTTGTGGTTCTTCCAAAGAGTCCCTGAAATTACTTTTTCCATTAATCTATTAGTCTCCAGGTGAAGAACTGGTGGAGTTGGTACGGGGTGAATTAATGAAAAAATCCAATATTGACTCAAAAATAATAAACACATAAATAAGCTGTATTAAAAAAATAATAAAAAATCCAAACCACAATTAATTTCATTATTAGAATAAAAATTAACTACCATGGTTTAACTCCAGACAGCAGCTAAGCCGCACACAGCTAAGCCACACTCACCCTCTGACCCCCCAGCGGGATGGGAAGGAGAATCAGAAGAATAGAACTTACGGGTTGAGACAAAGACCATTAATATGTTAACCAAAAGCCATGCACGAAAGCAAAGCAAAAGAAGGAATTCACTCTTTCCCATGGTCAGTCAGGTGTTCAGCAACCTCCAGAAAAGCAGGGCTCCATCATGTGTTAGCAGTTACTTGGGCAGACAAATGTCATCATTCCAAATGTCCCCGCTTCCTTCTTTCTCCACTGAGCATGATGCCGTATGGAATATCCCTTGGGTTAGTTGGGGTCAGCTGTCCCAGCTGCATCCCTTCTCAATTTCTTGTGCTCCCCCGGCCTGCTCACTGTGGGGTGGTGTAAGGAGCAGAAAAGGCCTTGACATCGTGTAAGCTCTGCTTAGCATTAATGAAAACATCCTGTGTTATCAACACTGTTTGTAATACAAATCCAAAACATAATCCTGTAGAAGTTAATATGGAAAAAATTAACTCTGCCCAGTCAAAACCACCACAATAGCATAGACAACCTATATAGTGTGCTTCTCCAGATACTTTCCCATACAATAATATGCAGCAACTTGCAATATTTATGTGAAATGTGAATAAGCATGTTGAATGATATATCTTGTACCCATACAATAGCAGTGTATCTCTAAAAAAAAAAAACCTGAAGAAATCATCTTTTCTCCAGAAACACTTGAGGTGATAAGAAACAATATGCCTAAACTGCAGAATTGACAGTAGCAGTGATTCTTTGAGAGTGGGGATAATTAAGAACTGGAATAGACTGCTTAGAAAAAAAAGGAAGGAGGATTGCTATCAGAAAGGAATATACGTGAGGAAGTACATATACATTTGGAATTACATTGGCACAGAAGAGTGGTCTAGAGAACTTCTTTCAACCCATTTATCAGTGTTTCCTGTGATGGCAGCTCAGCCTCCCGCTCTTCCTTATCTCCAAATTATGAAACCTGTGAAGCTTCTTCATCTGGAAAATCAAACTGAAAAATTTGCAGGAAAATCTGCTGTTGGATGAACCAGGTTGTACAAAGCCTTGGATGACATGGTTTAGTGTGAGGTGTCCCTGCCCATGGCAGGGGGGTTGGAACTAGATGATCTTAAGGTCCTTTCCAACCCTAACTATTCTATGATTCTATGATACATCATCAGCATAGAGAATGTGGTCACCGATTCACATGCAGCTGCCAATGAGCTTCCAGGGGTTCTTCATGTGAGTGAACATCATCAGCCAAGGTCAGATGCAGTGGGGTTCAAAAAGGTTGCATGTGCCCTCTACAGGCTTAATCTTCCTCAGGAGAGGAACAGTGAGAATAGACCAATGCAGAGTACAGGTCAGGAACACTAAGGAAAAAATAATTTTAAAGAATGATAGCTAACATCACAAAAATACCCTTTTTGTGCTAAACAGATAAAGCCATATTAAATACTTATTATATCAAACATCTGCAGAAAAAATCGATGCTATCTCAAATTTCAGCTATATCATAGCAAAAGTGGAGCAAGCACTTTGTTTCCAGAGCTGCTTTGTTTTCTGAAAGCATTTATTTGGAAAGCCCTTTAAAACCTGATACATAGCAATACAAACTGCATTTGGCCCCCATGTAAAGAGCAGACCCAAGCATCCCAGGTGGCTTCACACAGCAGAATTTTCACCCTGCCAACTGAAAGCTACAGTACTTCATTCATGAGGCTAAAGGGAAGGGAATAAAATGTATACAGGGTTATGTTTAAAACAGACAGAGAAAGGGAGAAAAGCACAACTGAACTCAGCTGAGCTCCATCATGTCAGAAACCAGGGACCACCTGAGTAAGAGCTGCTGCTGTCTGGATATATGTGGAATCTATAACTGCTTTAGATCTTCTTCTAGGTACTGAGGAAATCTCCAAGCAAGGTCTGGCTGTGGTTTAAACCTTGACCATCCCCTTCTGTATTCTCTGCTTGTGGGTCTCCTGAAATGCTCTTTCCTTAGTAGCAGTAGTACTTCTGAGTGTTACTCTAGCCAAGCTCTGCGAGACAGCTGTGAGGGGTCTGAGTGCAGAATTGCAGTAGAAATGGAGCTAATCAGGATTGCTTATTTAGAACACCCAGCCTTTTCAGTCTGGCCTCAGAAAAGAGACAGGAACATCTCTGCAGGAGGGAACTTTAGGAGAAGGAGGCTCACAACTTGATGATTCAAAGTCTTCCTGCTTTTTCTAGGAGCAAATACAGACAAGGGACAAGGAATGTGCAGATGGAGCTTGTTTCTCCTTGCAACCCTATGCCAGAAAGATGGACATGAGGTAAAGGAAATGAGGCATTTTAATTCACAGTAGGGGGTGAATCTGAGCCCACAGCCTTAAGACTAAAGGACTTCAAAGGTGAGGGGTACAGCTTGTCTGGGCCTGAGGGTTTAACCATAGCATGCCAGCTGATGGAGGTATGAGGAATGGAAGGACATTTCCTAAGCAATTCTTGCTATGTTCCCTAAGGGTTTGCAAAACACAGCTGTGAGGGGTGCAGGGGAGATGTTTATGGGTTAGGTGTCTCTTCTGTCCATAGACCTTCCCAGGTGAAGGCTCTTGTACTGCACTGGAGCTGAACCTAAGGAAGGTGGTCACTTGGAAGCCCTGAGGGGTTCTGTATGTGATGCTGTGGGGCTGGCACATAGGCTAGTTCTTCTGGCATCTGGCAAAACCCAGGAGGATGAAACTGGCCTAGCTGCATGCAAACGTCTTCTTATGCTGTAGGAAACCCTGCTAATGAGCAGCCTGTCTTCCCTTTGCTTTCACCAAGTTAATTCACTGATACATATTTTAGGACTCGCTCTATTCTTAATCCATGTATTGTGAGTATCAGCTAGTTGTGCCTTATCTCTGTTAGCTCTGCAGAGTGTCTCTGCTTTCTGTGGCAGGTCAGCCATCAGAGTTGTGACTGGGAGTCAGCATCCTGCTGCGTGCCTCAGTCCTAGCTGGCTTTTACTCACAGCATTAGCTTGAGCCCTGGGAAATGTGCTGCCTCTCCAAGGTCAAGGTGATCTTGCTTTAGTGAGCTCCAAGTGGACAATTAGGAGGGTGACTGAGTCAGTGACCCATTCCCAACCGAGATACTTCCAGGAGTCCAAGTGATGAAGTACCTAATTGCTGCCAAAACCATTTCCAGTTTTACCTCTGGATGTCCATGCTTCTGTCTCCATGGTTCTGTGTCCCACGAACTGCACATGAGGCTTTTAGATAAGCTGTTCTTGCAGCAGTAAGCACACACATTCGTGCTGAACTCAGGGCAGTGTTTGTGTGTAGGCTGCATGATCCTGTGCTGGAGCAATTATGCTGGAGTAGCATGCCAGGTAGAGATCAATACTCACATCTGGACCTGATTCTCCTTTGTGCCAGTCTTAGCCTGACATTTTAGCTGGTCCATGTGCAAAAGAGCAGCTGTAAGGAAGCAGGTTGCCGTTTGCGCTCATACCATTTACAGCGTAGCCATAATCCAAGTTTCTGAGCTTTCCATACAATATTTTTCTTGCAAAATCAACAGCCTGGAAGATCATTTGAGCTCAGCTCACAGCTCCTCAAGTTCACGTCAGGTATGGCTGCAAATGGTAGCTACAGAATTTATAAGCAGAGCAAATCCATCACTGAATGCATAATGAGCCAAGCCTTGGAAATGAAGGACACCAGTTTCTTTCTTCAGCATCCTGTCTGGTCTGCATCAGACATGTTCAAGCCAAATAGACACCATCATGAGCATTCACATTCTGGGCAGCAGTGGGAAAAAGCAACAAAGTGGCATTTCACAGCCTGAGCTGCTGCTATTGTTCTATGCAAGATCTATAAATTAAATGAGCTTCTCAGTAAATTAAGGCTTCTAAATAAATGCAGTTTATAAAAGAGGGTCTCAGAAATAAGCAAATTTAGCTTTCTGTGAAAGTCCTATTGTATGGTGACCATGAAAAATATCTTTGTCTCAGTCCTTGCTGGTTTACAGATTGATGTCTATGCGGATGCTTGTGCCAAAGAGTATTTGGTATGTTCTATTTTGGGTAATCTACAGGGGAGGTTAATTTAGGTGAATCAGGGAATCCTCTTGAGATTTCACAGAAAGGAAATCTGGAGGGGCTCACAGACAAAGAGCATTGGCCAGTGCTGTTTGTCTGAAACAACCTCAGCTGTGACTAGACTTGAGAAAATTTAAAATGAGGTCTGTAGTTGGGATGAGTCCAGAAGGATAAGTTTTGGCTCTTCCTATTAGGTACAGCGGGAAGAGGTGGGAAAGGTGTTGATAAACAGAAATGGAAAGGCTGACACAGCTGGCTGATATTTAAGAGCTGAGACACACTTTTTTTACTTCCAGCTCCCAGCAATGAGGAGTTACAAGGGCCAGATTCTCCTGCCGGTCGTTCCAAACTATGTAGGGAGTAACTCCCAGGCTGCTCCTCATACCAGGAGACAAATGTGAATCTGGATCTAAAAGGAAAGCTAGATGAGCCATCACCCTAGGTAATGCTGCGATATGTAAGAGCTAGAAATCAGGCCCCAGGCATCCTAGCAAGGACTAAATGCACCCAACTCTCATACATGCTTCCTACACATGTTCAGGCTCTGCTGATTTCACTCTAAATGACCCAAAATGTTTTATATTTATTCACTTCAGCCTTTTCCTTGAAGTTATTCCTTAGTTTTCCTTCTGTGGGGACAGTTAGTCATGGCGGTCTCATGTTTGGTGGTTATAGCTATGCAGCAAGAAAGGGATGACTCCAAGCCCTTCATTGCCCAGCTCACATTCACTGCTTTGAACACCTTGAATCTGCATAATGGGAAGATGAAGCCATGAGGACCTGTCAAAGGAGTCACTGAATTGCAGCTGTGAGAACACATCCTCATTTATTAAACAGCAGCACAAATCTCCTGACTGCCCCCAGGGATAACTATAGCTTCATTTGGGTTTGTTTCGTTGCCTTCTGAGGAAACTCTCCTCTCTTGCCCATTTTCCCATTTATATTATGTAGTGCTGCACAGCCACTGCCTCTCTGTGCTGAGCTGGCTCTGCAGCCTCCATGTGTGGGAACAGACTTGTGAACAGTCTAGAAATAAACAGGCAAGCTGTCCTACCCACACAGGCAAATCTGGCACTATATGCCCAACACTACATTCCTTTGGGCTGGAAGCCCTCATTTATTCCTTCTTCATTTTATTGCACACATTTTTTTTTCAACTAAAGCAGTCCATTGCTTCTCCCCATAGAACCATCAGGTACATGACATTTCCACCAGGACCATTGTGTTTTCAAATGGTGCCAGTAAAATGCTGAAGGTTCAATTTAAAATGAAAAAAAAGAAAGATTTGAGCAATTACCAGGTTATTTCTGCAGCCCCAGAAAGCTAAACTTACTTCTGCAGGACTGTCATGGTGTAAGCCCAGCAAATCAGCCACACAGCCATTGCTCACTCCCCTTCCCTTCTTCCCCCCGGCTCCTGAAAGGATAGGGAGGAGAATCAAAAGAATGTAATTCCCATGGTTTGAGATAAGAACAGTCCGGTAACTAAGGTATAACACAAACCACTGCTGCTACCACCAATAATGATAATGATAAGGGAAATAACAAGGGAAGAGAATGCAACTGCTCACCACCCGCCGACAGTTACCAAGCCTGACCAAGCAGTAATCTAACCCTTCTGGGTAACTGCCCCCAGTTTATACACTGTCCATGATGTGCTGTGGTATGGAATACCTCTTTGGTCAGTTTGGGTCAGGTGTTCCGTCTCTGCTTCCTCCTGGCTTCCTCACCTCCCTGGTAGAGCATGAGACTCAGTCCTTGGTCAGAGTAAACATTGCAACAAGTAAAAACACCAGGGTTATCAGTGCTGCTCCCAGGCCAAAAGTCAAAAACACGGCGCTGTACCAGCTACTAAGGAGAAAAATGCCTGCTACTGCTGAACCCAGGGCAAGGACAAAAGCTTGCAAACAGACTTTTGAAGTTCTTTACAAGTACTCTGTTAAGTACTTCTGAATAAATATATCTATATTCATTGCTGCATTTTATGGTATATTGTCCCCTGCTTCACTCTGAACATAGTAAGTTGATGCAGTAGTCTGAGAGGAATCAACTAAAGACCTTATTTTCTGCATGTGTGGGAATGTGTAATGCAAATATAAATATTTTCTTTGTGGATTGCTCATTTTCATAAGGCTCATTCTCAAAGCTAAAAGCATGAACTTTCATGTCCTCATGGCTCTCTTTCTGGTATTATAGACTTAAGGGGAAGAGCCTACACAGAGTAATTGCTCTGTGTGTGAGCTATAACCAAAATGTCCAAAATAGTAGAAAATTATACTAACAGTGTAAGTTGCTGGTTTGCCAGAACTAGAAGTTTTAAAACCCATAGCCTTCTTTATTTCATACGTATGATTATTATGGCAACAGCCAAAGACTTGAGCAGTGCTGCCATTACCTCTTTACAGCTCCTGTGCATGGCAGAATTAAAACTGTATCACTTGCAAGTGCGGAATGCTACTGATTCCTGCTTCTCTTTGGGGCCAGGAAGGCATAAGCTTTTTTAAGCACCTTTTAGACTCTGAAGGCTTGACTTAATTGCCAGACTGTAGATGTCTGGAGCCATATGAAATTCTCTGTTGTGCAGAGCTGGAAGATACAACAGCAGCTACAGGGTATTTGACTATTCTGGAGCAGCTGATGGGGCCATCATTTCACCCTGGGGCATCTCAGGCTTGGGCAGGGGAATCCCATCTATTCCTCCATTCCCTTCAGGTGGTCAGATGAAATCAGCCTTAGCAGTTTATGGAGATTTAGTTAATTCTGATGATACCAAGCAGAACATATTCCAGCCAGCAAAGTTAATAAATACATTAATTAATTAAATATCATACATGTACAGTTATACCTAAGGTCTAGGATTCTCCACATGAAATCCATTATACAAGCTCCAAAACCAATTGTATGAAGCCCCTAAACTTGTATTTAGCTAAGAGGTGTCCACCAGTCAGGCACCAAGCACCACCTGAAAAATGGAAGTGTCGGGAGTGTTACCATTTCCTATGCTAATTTGCTCCAGTAATTAATTGTGCTCACTGAGGGAAAGGAAGGAAGGCAGGCAGAAAAAGCAAACAAGCTCATTTAATCTCGTTTTCCTATTATCTAAAATAAAGTTATGCCTCTGGCTTTCCTGGTGAAGATGTTGAAAATTACTTCAATTATCCTTGCTTATCTGAGAGTAATCCCTAAAATACCAGATAAATGGAGCTGCAAGATAGTGCTGTTGGCATAAAGCCTGCAAAATGAAACCTTTTTCTCCAGTCCATTGTAGAATCTTTTCTTCTTTCCTATTTACTGCTAAGTCAGCAGTGTTTTGTTTCATTCATTCATCCACCTTGATATAGAAGGAGATGGGCTGGCAACAGAGAAAAACTGTCATTAGGAAGGAAGGCAGAAGTGACAGGGATATTGTATATTCATTAAAATTTATAGGTTTACATCTCAGATGGTCTGATTTACCATCTTCAAAGAATTACGCTGTACAGAAATATTTCATTCGCAGCCTAAGGCTGTGTGAGATTTTGAAACTGTTATGTGTAAAAATGTCCTGGATTAGTGCCATGTAAAAAGGAAAAAAGCAGCCCAGCAGTAAAAACCCACCTTAATAAGACATTGGTTGTAATTCAGATGTGAATTCCAGAATATCTGTATTGATGTTATTTCTCTCTTGCTTCCAGCTCATCCAGAAGATATATTTTTTTCTAACAAAGATTTCCTCTGAACTCCCCATTTTAACCAAAAAGAAAAATTCTAGTTTCTTTCAGCTATATTGTGCAAAGCCTCTACAAGGGCTCAAGATTTTAATCTCATCACGCTTCACTGAGGCTGGTAAATAACGTCATCTCAGGTCAGCTAACATCAGACTGGGGACACAGAGAGGTTGGAGGGTCAGTCCTCCCATTTACGGGAAGCCTGGGCTGGAACACGAGCCCACATGTGTTCATGCACCCCACACACAGATCTAATGCAATCACTGCCTTCTCATTCAGTTCCTTCAGCCAGGCCCTTTTGGGCGAAAATGTTCATACTGCAGGTTCTACTGTATTTTTATTTATTAAAATACTCAAAGTTGCTATCTGCTTGTTTAGCAAAGATATTTTTCTAAATCCAGAGTCTCCTTTTTGCACATTATAATTCATAGTTTACATGCATGCATAATTAAGTGCTTGCAATTTGGATTTGTGCATCCACCACACCGGATTTTACCTACCCCTTAGCCTCAGCTGAGCATGTTGTACTAAACCTTCCTTGAATGAAAGCTCTCCTTTCCTCCCCAGGCACCCTGATCTCTGCTCCTGGGCTCTGGGCACTTCCCTGAGTGGCATAGGTGGAAATAAAAAACTCTCAAAGAAGACAGAGGGGAAACAAAAGCCCCTACTAAAGCCCTGGCGCAGGCAGAATAAGCGCCTTTAGGGCTGTGTGTGGCAAGAGGGAGTGATGACACTTCCAGGGCTTTTCCATCAGCATCTTGCTGTGCATTACCTTCCGGCATAGTTAAGCCTCTACACAAAAGAGTTAATCAGAAACTCATCATCCTGAAAAAGATCAACACAAATGACTCTTGCTTACACATTGCCAGGGTTGTGCTAACATACATTTCCAGGCTGGGCTTCCCAGGGTTACATCCAGCTGTGTTAATCTGCTTCTATCTAACGCCACCAGAAGCAAGTTAATCTTTTCTGTCAGTCTTGCTTTTCAAGGCAATGTGAAAGAAAGGCAAAAGAAACTCTGAGGCAAGAGCTAAACAGCTTTTAAAGGACGTAAAAGAAACCTGGCTTATACTATTGCCAATTTGATTTGCCCAAAAGCTCAGTACACAGTACTCAAGGTAAGGGAGACAGAAGGCAACATGGCCATGGGAGGCTGTGAGGTCCTGGGGACACACAAAGCAGAAAGGCAGCAATCGAGACTGCAGAAAGAAATAGTGTAAATATTTTGGCTGCCACAACAGAGATGATTTAGTGGAAGTTAAGGGCAACAGAGTGATTGGGGGTGGCTCAGGTGACTGTGGGATATTTTCATAGACCCTCAGAAGAAGCAAGACAGGATGTATTTGACATAAGAGTCCCACCTACTTGAGTAACCATGCATGTGTGGAAAAATTTATTTAGATCCTTCCGTTTCCATGTAGAAACAAAGCACATTTCCTCTTTTACAATAAGGGAAGAAAGAAGATGGGAACTGTCAGACAAGGTGGGGTAGATGGGGATGGGGCAAGATGCCACTGAAGCTTCCTTTCCAGAGAGAGCTGATTCAGGGCTCCTATAGGAATGTCCCAATGCACAGTGATTATTTCACAAATCATTCCAAAATGGAGTTTACAATGAAAGGAATTATTTCAAAAATATTAGTGCAGAAAGCTTTTCATTTCTTCTTTTATTTTGTTCCTACTTAAAATTTATTTCTGTTTATTTCTCTACCCTGTGCTTCACTCTGTTTAGATCAGGAATGGCTGCATGAAGCTGAAAACTGTTTCTTTGAAAAAGACCCAATAAGTGGTCCATGCACTGCTTAAATCTGTCATAATGGTATAAAATAGAAATCAACGTGTTCAGAGAATTCTTTTGAGAGATTTTTGTCCTTTTTTCTCCCACTTACAGACTAAATAAAGCAAGAATCCCTTAAAACGTTCACGAAAGGTCATTTTAAGAAACACCTGTTACTCAGGAAAAAGTAGATGCATTCAAGGCCAGGCTGGGTGTGGTTCTGGGCAACCTGATCTAGTTGAAGATGTCTCTGCTTATTGCAGGGGGTTGGACTATATGACTTTGAAGGTCCCTTCCAACCCAAACCATTCTATGAGTTTATGGTTCTATGATTTCAAATGAATCCATGTCAGCTGTGACCTTTTTGGTGATGCTGTGCATCCAGAAAAATCCCACTGGAAGCATTTTCATGGTGACATTTCTTTCCCTTCCTCACAAGTGCTCAAGGTACACTGTAGGATCTTGTATGTTTGTGCTTGGTCCTAACACCATGTCATCTGAGGCTGTTCTCTGAAGAGCACTGTAAAAAAGCCATGCACTGAGCTGAATGCAAGAGCTGTTCCTGTTCCTCCATGCAGGGCTGTGCTTTGCCTCCCCCATGTAGCAACTGTGGCTGAAGGCACGTGGGACTGCAGCTTAACCCACACACATGTGAGCATGATACAGGCAAGAGAACAAGAAGTGTTGGCTTTCTCATGGTTTTTGGAGTTTGTCTGGGGAAGGACTGGAGAAAACAAAGTATGTAAACATGCAATTAAGACAGAGTGCAATGAGTAGCATAATTTTGATAGGAAAACTCTGAGATAGGAAAATCTTTCTAATAAGCATGTTTGGCAAGAGCCTGCAAGCTAAATCCTATTATAAGCAGAGGGAAAGAGTGACAAAGGCAAGTTAGTTAGATAGCAAAGAATAGCTTTAAGGCTTTTAAGAAATATAAACAAATGAGAAACAAGAAGTACTGGGAGATCTACTGAAAACAAGTTAAAGGAAGGTAAAAAGGATTTTATATTTAGGATAGTAAAAAGAAATACTGAACAATGAAATTAAGTGTATATATCATTTAGTTGAAACCAGATCTTTAAAAAATATTTACAGTTGACCAAGGAAGGAAAAGAAAATGCATTCAGGTGTAATAAGGAAAAAGAGAAGACAGTTGATGACTGAGCAATGGTAGAAAGAAAGGAAATTTATGAAATCATTAATTTTATTTCCTGATGTCGTCTACTTGGTAGGTGGACCCCTCAGTGGATAAAGAACTGGCTGGATGGCCGCACGCCAAAAAAGATTTGTGCTTAACAGCTCAGTGACCAGCTGGAGACCAGTAATGAGTGGTGTCCCTCAGGGATGGGTGTTGGGACCAGTCTTGTTCAACATCTTTGTCGGTAACATGGACAATGGGATTGAGTGCGCCCTCAGCAATTTTGATAATGACACCAAGCTGTGTGGTTCGGTTGATAGGCTGGAGGGAAGAAATGCCTTCCAGAGGGACCCTGACATGCTTGTGAGGTGAACTTATGCCAACCTGATGAAGTTTAACCATGACAAGTGCAAGATCCTACAGCTGGGTTGGAGCAATCCCAGGCACAACTACAGGTTGGGCAGAGAAGAGATTGAGAGCAGCCCTGCTCAGGACTTGGGGTTGTTAGCCGATGAAAACATGAAAATGAGCAGGCTTCAGTGTGTGCTTTTGCAGCCCAGAAAGCCAACCATATCCTGGGGTGTATCAAAAGGAGCATGACCAGCAAGTCGAGGGAGATGATCCTGCCCCTCTACTCTGCTCTTGTGAGACCTCACTTGGAGTACTGAGTGCAGTTCTGGTGTCCTCAACATAAAAAGGACATGGAACTGTTGGAACAAGTGCAGAGGAGGGCCACGAGGATG